>VZSZ01008417.1:473159-489268 GCA_013398815.1 Ibidorhyncha struthersii | reverse complement strand
CTTTAAATAAGGACTGAAGCCACCAAACTCATTTAACTAGGACACTGAACTTGGTAGCTAACCAGGGCATTAATTTCAGCTATTCAGCAGGGAGCGGAAGTCTATTACCATACTTCCGATAAATCAGCCTGGTTCATCAAGTTACATCTTTGCTATTTCCCTCACTGGCATGTAACTTTTTGGATGTGGGAAAAATTCATTTTTGCTGTAAAATATCAAAGTGAAATGGACTTATGACTGCAGAAATAAAGGACTGCTCACTGACTATTTTCCCTAGAGAGAACACCAACCTTTTCCTGGGACATGGAACTTTCCACCAATTCAAGCTCTGGCCTTGTCAGCACATGGGATTTGGCCAGTGCTCCCAGAATCAGATCAGTAACATGTATTGCTCACTGGTATTTGGAAGCAGCTTTGATATTCCAACTTTCCCAGGCTGTTGTTCTAAATGAGCTTGGACAGATAACAAACTTAAAGAAGAAATAGGAAATAGCACTCACCAAGCTGAAGAGCAGTACTTATATCATTGAACTGATAAGAGTATTCATATGCCTTACTTGTCAAAATGAATAGAATGAATGTCTTTGAAAGTCCTTCAGAACAGGATACAGAAAAGAAAATCTCACACAGGTATGAAAACATTAAAAAAGCACTTCCACTAGGGGGGAAAAATAAGGCAGGAGAATTTGAGTTCATTTAAATGAATGATAGTATTCTCCTGAACCTTTAGCGGGAGCAATATTTCAGATGAGATGAGAGCTAAAGACATAACCGAGCTAGGGTAAGAAAGAGGGAAATTATTTCTGATAGTAATGACTAAAAATAGGCTTCATCCAGTCCTGCTCTGACCAAACAAAAATCTTTCACAAAACAAGAGATAGTAAAGAGACAAGTACTGACAGTGCCTCTATGACAATGTACATCATCATGAACTATTTAATCCACACTAAGCCTCCAAAACCTACAACAACCCAGAAGAAGATCCTATGAAAGTTCTTAAGTGTGATCATTTCAAGCCTTCGAAACATTGAGTTTCACTGCCAAGGTAGGGAGTTTCAACAGATAGCCATGGAAAAGCAAGGAAGTCAGCTGTGCATACATCTGGGAACAAACTAGACTTTTTCTTTCCTGTGGTAGCCAAGAAATGAATTGTTGCTGTTCTAATGTGACTCTACCAACCCAAAGAATGCAATATTAATATGCCATATTCACCAAATTTGGTAGGTTGGACCACTTGACCAGGCAAAATATTCAAAACCACAAATCAGGTCGTTAAAGGACTAAGAACAGCAATAAAAGAGAGAATCAAGAAAGGTCTCAAAATGTTAGAACAAGACCAGCATCTTTGTAAAGAAATTAGTATCCCAAAAGCTGTAGTATTGTTCAAACCTTCTGATAAAGTTAGGTAGATCCATAATGATTGATAACAAGGTTTTAGTCTTAGTGAAACTGTTTCTGCCGTGGGTAAGGCTGAGGTAATCAGCAGGCATTTCTAATATAATCTATATTTAGGTGTAATTTTATTGTGCATATATAGTGGCATTACAAGGGTAGCTATAAACCTGAATGCTTAGTTTAAAAAATACTAAATTTGCTAAAGAGTATCTTGCTCTGGAAGTCTGTTGAGAATAACACTTAAAAAACGTTTTACAAATGTAGGTTTAATCGTTTACCAATCCTTTGGAAAGTTCAAGCAAACAAAACCCTTACCAGGAAAAAAAAGACCAAATCCATTAAGACTGCAGTCTCTGAAAAGAGAGTATTACAGCTAGGCTTCCTTTTGAAATAGGGAACTAAATTTAGTATGTATAAACTCTACAGACTGGATCCATCCAAATTACCATATGGCCACTAATATCACAGGAAACTTAACTTACACACTGACACTCCCAAAAGAGTGTAGGAAGAAATTCAGGTTAAGGCATAGCATGCTTTTGAGCACATACAGAAAATTATCTAAATTAGCTTTACATCACAACAGAAACAAAAAAGCCCAACGTATTCAAACATTTAAGAGGAAATATAAGGCTATATTAAAAAAAAATTAAAAAATCTCACTTCTGAATTCAATTTAAAGATGTGAACAGGAGAAACCAGAACCAGCATCCCTTTCAGCTCTATACTGGATCCCACAGGAGAAGGTTTAGCATTTGCTTTAGCAGCATGGGTGTGGCTGAGACCAATTAATTGCTTACAGCTGGCAACAACTGTGACGGAAAAGGGCAGGAGGGTTACATCCTGTGGTTTTCACCTCTCCCCCCCTCACTAGTTCTGTAGGTTTCAGGGATAACACTGCTATGTTCGTAACGCACCAACTCAGTTGTAGCCCCAAGTTCCAGTCTTGAAGTACACATGTGAAGGGGCTTTTCTTTCTTTCCACCGGCACTGGTCTTTTCCTATGCTCTCTGTACGGAACTCCCAGCCAAAGTTTGGCAATAGGGTCTGATAAAGAAATCACAAGGCTAGAGAAGAACTTTCCTTTGCTTGCTTGCTTTCCAATTTTTCATGTTTTTACTATCACTATTTTTTTTATGGTAAATTATAAGTTTATAACAGAATTTCTATCCTTCCTCTAAATCTTGAGCATCTTCTAAACACTTTCACAGCATATATTAAAGAAATGACACAGAATGGTCATATTTATAGCCGACCTTCAGTCATTATCATTCAGGTCTAATTTCTCCATAAAGACACTGTTAATGTATCTTTGAAAAAAATGATCTCATTAATGAATTCAAAAGATTTTGCTATTTTATAAGTGGTGACAGCAACAGCAGTTTGATGTCAGAATAATGAATTTAAGAAGCTTCCTGATTTACCACACCAAATTTTACATTCTCCGGGCACCTGAGGTAACAACTATTCTTATCCCATAAGCTATAAAGCTTCAGCTACTTCTATTGCTACATTTTTATGAGTAAGCTTTTGATCTCCAGTAGATTCCTACACCATGAAAAAGACAAAGAGGTATTTTCCTTGCCTGAAGAATTCAAGGGTCAAGAATAGGCAAAGAAACGTTTGATCTGCTGACTCTACAGGCAACTTTGTTTAAAATTTTTCAAGTACTTTTAATAAAACTTTTGCAAAGGGATTTGGAAGTTGCATGCATAGCTACAATTAAAGGCAAGGTGTTTCTTTCTACAGCATGGAGACGGAGAAAATAGGTCTTTCAAAGATACCAGGAATTACTTTTTCCTGTTCCCCTGACAATATCGCCCTCAGTCAACGTGACACTTACTATATTCCCGAGGCTCACCCTCCTCCCTCTGTATCCAGGCTTTCAAAATAAGCGTTAGTCTAGAAAAACGCTCCTTTTTAACTTTAGGAAACTAGAAATGAGGACCACCTGTACTGAGTGTTGGCGATGAGGTCTTGGCAGTGGGGGCTGCAGAGGCCTCTCTGAGGAGAGGCCAGGGCTGCCCCTGCCGGTTCCCGCCGGTTCCCGCCGGGCCCGCCCTCAGGGCACAGCCGAGCTGGTGGTGCCTCTGGTAAAGCCTATTAGAGAAAGGGCGAAACGCTGCTGGGCAGTGTTTTCCTCACAGGACTGAGGAAAAAAAGTTTGAGAAACGGCCTGCGAGCACCCAGGTCAGTGAAAAAGGAGGGGGAGGAGGTGCTGCAGGCGCCAGAGCAGGGACCCCCCTACAGCCCCTGAGGGGGCTATGGTGGAGAGGCCACACTGAACCAGATATCCACACTGCACACTTGAATATCTAAAAACTGCTCTCAGGCAGTGGCAGGCTGTACCTTTGGACAATTTTAATGGGATAATGAATTCAAAAGTTCTGTTTTCTATGCAGTGACAAAACCAGCCGATTGCTTGATGTCATAACAAATAATTTAAGCAGCTCCTGATCAATCATTTGTAAAATTTTATATTCACTGGGAATTTTAATTTGCTTGTCAGAGACCTGTAGTCACTTTCTAATGCTGCCAAAGAGGTGTCTTGGACACAAAAATGTTTAGGTAAAATTGCATTTGGCAAGTGTATTAAATCAGCGTTGCCAAAAATACCTGGCATCCATTGAACGCTCAGTAGGGAAGGGGGGTTGTGGTGTCAGTTCCTGACAGTTCCTCTCTGCAGCTCCTTCCTCCTCAAACTTTTTCCCCACCCCAACATGGGTCCTTCCCCACGGGCTGCCGTCCTTCAAGAACTGCTCTTGCATGGGTTCTCTGCGGGCTGCAGTTCTTCAGGATAAACCTGGTCCTGTGCGGGCTCTCCATGGACCACAGTTTGTTCAGGAAATATCTACGTGCTGGATATTCCCTGAACGTACCCCACAAGTCCTAAATGGAGAAAATGAGAATGTATCTTTAGCTGTTACTGAAAAGCAAGGTCCTTTATTTCCTGTCAACCTTCTCCACTACACTGAGATAAGATTTTACAACATGTAGACCTAGTAGGTTATGGTCTGAAGTAAATCCCACAAAAGAACAATGTGGAAGAGTACAAAGACAGCATGTCAGGGCATTTATCTTTTCCACTTAAGCCTAGAAACACAGACTAAGTATATATACAGTCTCCCGAAAGGCTGAAAAGTCCAAGTTGCAGTAATAGGCAATCCCAATGGCTTGGGATGCTGCCTACAGATGGTGTGCTGTCACTCTGAAAATCAATTAGGAACACTAAAACAGAACTTGGTTTCTCATGTGCATTAGATATAGGAATTGATGGATGAAACTGCAGTACCTAGCATCACCTTAAGAAAAACAATCCCAGAGTGGTTCGGTACAGTACGCGAGGTCAGATCAGAAAAAATAGCAGGACCGTTTCCGACAAATGGGAACAAATCAGAAAACTGTACTTCCCTACTAAAGCATGGCTCCCTGTAATGTATAAACATAGCTGGGGAAATTAATAATATTTTACCAAAAATAAATTATAAGTGGGATTACATATCTTACATAGTAAATTGTCTCAGCAAATATTTATTTTTATCTGGGCAAAAACATAATTTCAAAAGCATGCACTTCACTATATAGCTAAAAGTTTAGGCACTGTAGTTTGGACATATACCAAGAAGAAATTGGATTACATTGGAAAATTATTTTTAAAATCTGCTTGTTGGACACATGAGAAGTTTTAATAACTCACACAAATTGTTTTTAATCATAAAATTTAAGAAAACGCAGATATTCTCAATCAGCATGGTCCACTGAATACAGAGGGGTTCTAGGCCTGGGCCCTACCCTCACTTCTCTCTATAAATGTCTTCTTGCTTCAGAGAAGATTGACAAAATTATTTCAGGTACACAACCCCTCTGTCATCATATGTGTGATTTGCAAACAGCATTGTAGATCAGGAGTTTAAGCTTCTAAAATACAGAGAAATGAAGGGGTAATTCTTTTATTTGAACATATTTCTACAAACATTTGTTTGTTTGGTACTTATATGAAAGTACAAACATGGCTTGCATCCTATTTTCTAGTATCACTAAAAATAAATGAGCAAAAGTTCTTCCTTCTGAATATAGAAATGATTTGTCATATGCAATTTATAACAGCCCCCTCATTATAGAGAATCTTTTCACCATATGATTGTGTGTGTAAGAACAATTAAAGAAATTCAGAACTCTCAGTATTTTCTTTAAATGAGCTGACTGGCTGTGAACGGTGCTGGACTGACAGCTCTGATAAGTGAGTCCTCTTTCTTCTGAATTGATACAGTACAGAGAATAGCAATGCAATTTTCGTTCACAGTCTCCTGGGTATGTAATTTATCCCTGACCTTGAGAAGTGCCCGTTTAATCATTAGCCTCTCTACTGAAACTGCTAACAAGAAAGGCAACCATGGTGGCACAAGGCACCTGTTCATTAGGGAGTAGACTGAGAAAGAGCATCAGCTCATCACAGCACAGAGCACCACGTAGAAAGAACCCTTCTACGGGTGGCTGATCTTCCCCTCTGCAAGTAACATCAATATTGTCTGTAATATATTTCATACAGTTGCAGGCTCACATTTTCTTTGGTTGAAAAGACAGAAATTAAAACCTTCTTCTAAAAGTTAAGGTAATTAAGGAACTTATGGCAAGAAATACCTGATCTTTTAAGCACTTTATATGTTCACACTGTCTGCATAAATGGCAATGAGCTACGAAGTTCTTCACAGATGCATATTCTTGCTATTTATAAGACTGAAGAAGGTATGGGACATTTGGGTTTGTTCCCTCTTTAGAAATATATGGTACTCTTTTAATGTTTGATACAATATTTGGGGAAAAAAAATCCCTACTCCAAGTCATCTGTGTTTTGCTGCACAATTGAAAAAATACTTTATTAATTACAGAAGGCAAAAAAAAGAGCTGGAACAGATATGAACAAGTTACATGCAAATTTTTTGAACAGATTACTCTATTGTTCAACAACAATGCACAATTTTCATCTCAGATAAACAATTTCAGTATTAAGAACAACAGAATATACCTATACTATAATGGGATGTTTAACAAGGTATAACAAGTGAGATCCAGTCTTAAAATTCTCATATGATGGTAACTGTCACACAAGGAATAAGCATTAAATATAAAATAAGAGAGAAGGGTGAAGAGACCAAATACTCTCATACATTAGTGATGAAAATAGAAGATGAAAGGGAAAAAGAAAGAGGAAAGGAGGCAGAAGAGCTAGACTTTTTAAAACCCAAAGATAAACTGAAATGCCATCTATAATCTGGAAGACATTAACACTGCAATATGAAACTTAGCATGTGAAATGTGTCTACACACATTATTAAAACATTTACTTACCAAGGGTTTTTGAAGTGAAAGCTTCAAATTTGAATGTGTGTGGACAAAAAGAAGTAAAGTTTTTCTGAGTGCCATTTTGTAATTGTAGGTGAAATTCATACTCTGTGTGGCTGCAAAACAAAGAGCAGGCAACACTTGTTCTAGGATTCTCAATGGAATTTTTATTCAAAGTCCTGTTGTGGAAAATGTACCGAATATTGGTATTTGATATTCAGTGTCTCCTGCAAACTGCCAGTGTTGGAATTTTCCTTCCTGAAAGCGTGTATTTGATATCTAGCCTTCTTTTTTTTGACACTGCTCATTTATATGTGTGTGGTTTTCCTTTTAACCCCCACCCCTTTTTAATTTAAATAAAATTCTGGAAAAAAAAAAAAAGAAACAGAAGATCACAGGATGTGAAGATGCCATTCTGGGAACTAGCAAGCAGTCTCAACAGTAAAAGAAGCCAAGTGATCTTTCAAGTGGGCTATTACTGTAGTTGTGGGAGCAGAATAATGAAACTGAACAGAATAATTGGCCTAAATATCTGGTTAGAGGACTGGTACAGAGAAAAGAGCATGAAAGGCTCTACTAAAACGACAGAAAGGTGGGTGTTCCTGCAATCAGCACAGAAAAAAAAAGCATTGGAGAAGTCTGTAAACTAAAGAAGAGGGGGAGGGGAACCATTGGAAAGAAATCCAAGCAGAGAGGGGGAAAAAATACCCACTAAATCTGAAAGTCTGAAGGAAAAGAAAGCAGTTGATTTTATTTGCTGATATTCCAAGGACGGCAGTTGGGAAACAGCAATCAGAGGTGCCGTACAGGAGGTACACAGTATAAGGTACATATATGGGTATATATGGGTGGATCCCAAGATATATGTAGGAACACTTTTATATATTTTTAAAAAGGGGAGAAAGACACAAGTTGGCTGAATAGTCTTGTATAACGAGATATTGAACTTCAGCCATCACTGCAAAGAGAAAATAAACAACCATCCTCTCTAAACTGGCCATTTCCATCAGTTGAAGACTTAACAAATGACTTCTGAATAGAAAAGCAGTGAAGATGTTATGACCATCCACATTCAAGTCAACACTTTATTACATTAAAAAAATCTGAAGATATAAGATCCAGTTTAACATGCCTTTCTATATCAGAGATTCTTACAGTTATTGAGATAAAAAATTAAGCTACTAGGATTTTCCACACACTTACTATGTACTTCTGAAAGTAACTCTAAGTACCATAAACAGTCCAAACACAAATATATCCTATTTACAGTTCTGATGACAGAAACACACAATGCAGTTGATATTCATGTTGTTAATGAATGATGATTATAATGACAGTATCAATAGATGATAATTACAATGACAACATCATACTTTCAAAAAACTATAGCAAAGTATTTTCTGTGTAATTAGCATTCCAATTTTTAAGTGACACAACAGGAAATACGTGGCTTTTCATTGGCTGGTTTGTATTAGAGCTCCTTAAATAACATACAGATCAAGATCCATTAGCAGAAGTCCCAGAGTCTTCATAAATGCGAGGACAATGAGAGTGCTAAGGACCTCAATACAGAAAAACATGACCCAAAAAAGAGGAAAACTGTTGCAAGTTTCAAGCACTTCCTAACAAACCAGTGAACCTGGTTCATTTAAACTTCAAAATGTCCAGATGATATTTTGAATACTAACTGATATGTTAACAGCTAAACAAAAGCAGCTACAAGAAATTGATTAACAAAAAAAGTTATGTGCTAATATCATAAATGAATCAAGAAGGAAATATATTTCTTGGTCAAGATGCAAAATATACAGCAAGAGGTAATATCTTTTAGTAGACCAGCTGTTATGATCGAGAGCAAAAGACATGGTTTGGGGCACAAAAGCCTTTGCCTAAAGCACACATGTATTCCTGGAGGTGTCTCTATATTTTTAAATTCTTCCAATAAAAGCTATCACCGCTTTCTATGAAAAATTTGCTTCACTTGTATCAATAGATGATCACAGCTACAACAGTACTACTAGATTAAAATAAGCGAGTGACCAAGCAGCCCTCTCTTGGTGAACATGAAAGCTAAGCATTCAACATAAAGTACAAACCTTCTTTTTAAGTGCATAAAATAAAACAAAGAATTAAACAAACCTATTCTGTAGCCATGTAAAATCTTTCTATGCAGCTCTTTTGAGCTGTTAGCTGCAGAACACGTCACACAGTTGCACCCAAGCTCAGAATGAACACAGAGTTTTTGGTGGACCTAGGTCTCATGAAATCTCATGCAACTCACAAAGGATGCAATGAAAAATAAAACTGAAAACAAAATATAAGGAAATATCAAGTAAGATTGTTTTTGCTTTTTGTCACTACAAATAGAAAGAACGCAGAACAGTGAGTAAAGATCCTTAGTGATAGCTATGCAACGTCACTTTTGTCTCTTAACTATAGCTTCAGTAATAATTACACTGTTAATCTTCTCAGAGATATGGCTCCTGTTAGACAAGTGCATTTATTTAAGAATAATCAGAAATAATAGAAATAGCATCTGGCGCTCTCCCTTTGATCTCTTTGGTTTGGTTTCCACATGACTAACTAACTTCTGCTGTACATTAAAAAGAACACATACAAAGGACAACATCACTTGAACAAACTACTACCATTATTATTATGATATTTTCAGGCAAACACACTTAGCTACTTCTAATGATTATGCCCTTAATAATCTATCTTGGCAAAAAAAATAACAGAAGTCTCAATTTCTAAGAACTTACAGTAAATATCAATAAACAGTGCTTGCAGGAAACATTCACATGGAGACTATCTGGTGAGAATCCTATTAGATAAAACTAATTAACAAGTTTTATTTCAGAAATAATCAGATAGTAACACTAAGGCTTTTAGAAAAACATATTTTTATCACTGCTTGTACTACAGTGGCCTCTAGAATTTTATCTGAGATCAGGACTCTTATGTTAGGCAGCATACAAACTCATAGATATAGCATAAAAAAGGTCTAAACATAGAAATTCAAGGTAGAAAGACAATGGGTCTAATATAAGAAACTATTTTTCAATCCAGTAATTATGGTACCGGACAATCAGGATGAAAATAAAAGAAAATTTATTCAAAGCCATTGTCAAGAAATGCATTTATAAGCAGGACAGCTAATCAGGCTGTGACTACAAACTACAAGACTAAACATGAACACTACAAACAGAATGGAGTGGTTAATATAGACATATTTTAAAGAGCTAATTCTAAAGGAAAATACATTGATATCAGAGGAATAAAGGAATGACACAAGAAAGAAGTTGAGGTTATGCATTTTCACAGATATTACTGGATTGGATTTATTTATTTTATTCAATTGTTTTTGTATACTGCATATAACTCCTGCAGTTGTTTGGGCAACTCTACCATCTTACATGCATCCTTCACACTACTATATTCACAACATCCTGAGGAAGCTACTACTTCCCTATTTCTCTCATTTTTCATGCAGAGAAACTACGAAAAAAGGAGAAATCCCAGTTCCATTAAAATCAATCCATTAAAATAGGCACAACTATCACTGACTTAAATGGAACAAGAACGCCACCTGAGTGAGTTGTTCAAGGTCATATACAAATTTCGTGCTATAGCAAAGAACTGAATATCACTTTCAGAGTACCCAGCACACACATTAGTAACTGAGCTTATCTTCTTTTTCATAGCTAATGGCTCCCCTAAAACGCTTTCTGGTAATACCTTCAGCTTAGAAGGATGAACAGGAAAAAAAAAAAGAAGGTTACTTGGCTGAGAAGAACGACAAACAAAATCCAGCAATAACCTGCACTATAGCCCTACTGACTGCTTACCCTACTGTCATGCTTTCTCTTAACAAGAGATTCTACTTCCCTCCCAGAATTGCTGAGGGTTACAAACGATAAAGCAGTTTAGTAAAAGTAATTTCTTTTACTGGAGTTGGTACGGTATTTGCTTCACTTTTCCAATGTAGCTAATTAATAGTCCACTTCATAAAAGTAAGGTATGAATGGTATGAAATAATTGTATAAAGTGACAAAAATAATTAATAGGCGTACATTCAGAATTCTGAGTAATGGCTCTTCAAATCACTGTTTGTTGTTTTGAACTTCAAACCATCTTAAAAATTACTAACTCCACGAAAACTGAAACCTGATGGTGCTAGGACTGCACATCAATATGATACCAGACAACATGACCTTAATCTAAAAATCTCCATTTACCTCTACGGGGTTTGCATTAAAGGCTGTATGCCCATAGGCAATAGTAACACCAGTGCCATGAAAAAGTTTAACTCTGTAGAAAGGTGACAGGAGCTGCATAAGCTGATACTTCTGTAAAGCCAAAGTCATTCTCTTTACAACAAAACCAAATACTGTTGAAATTCCAAGCATGCATAAGTAAAGCATTTTTAGAGAGATCCTTCCCACAGGAGGTTACAATTTCATTCATAGAATTTCAGGTCAGAAGGAACTTGTATGGTCGTCTAGTCTGACCTCTTGCATTACCAAGTCTGCAGAATTTCATCAAGCAGGCAGTACTTCCACTTAAAAGATAGCATATGCCTCACTACTAGGCTTATGCATGAAAAGAAACAAAATCAAGATGTGTAGTGATAGAAAAGATGAATGTTGTTATTCATGTACAACATTTATTTATGCTTATATACATATAAAGGAGAAAAAGAAATCACAGATTGAGAGAGCTAGTGCATTAATTCTTATTTTGTAATGTATCAACTTCTTATATAAGAGCAGTGCTGGAGAGCAGTCTGGAAAAACAAGAGAGTGTTTCACAGAACTGTTATATAACATTGCAGAATAGGATATTGTAAATAATTAATCCCAATGACAGAACTGGGGGATCTTTTGGCAGGGATTAAACATAAAAAGGACAATGATTGGCCTCTGTCTTTTTTGGAAAAAAAATATCCAAAGATATCAACAGTGACTGCAGAATCTCAGAATTTTTGTAGGGCTTTTACTGATTTAGAAGTTTTAAAGATAAAGTGTATTGTCTCTTAAAGGTCTTTTCCTACCTAAATGATTCTATGCTTCTAATATATAAAAAAGAAATTAGGAATAGTTATGTAATTCTTGCCTAGCACCTCTCTTAAAAGGACAATTTATTATGGTATTTAAGCCTACTGTCTTTCACTCCTGGCTTTAGAGATACATATATATGTATCTGTGCCTCAAAATAAACATTTCAATAAAAATTGTCACTTTGTCTCAAGCAAAATTTTATTAAGGTTCAGATTAAAACCAAGAACATCTCTGATGAGTTATTGCAACACAATAAGCTAGAACATAAAGGAGATGCTCAAATACATTTTAAAAATTAACAAGGTTCTACCTGGCTAAATCAAGTCATTGCCTAAGCCATCACCTTGCATTCATCCGAAGTCAGTTGTCATCCACCATCACAAAGAAGTTTTATCTTCCTGAGCCTTCACAAACTACTAATAATGAAAATCATCCCTGGAAACAAAAACCAAGAACTTGCTCACAAGACTTTTTTCAGGGTTTAGTTTTGAATCCTTTACTGCAAAACTCACGTAAAACTTATACTGGCTAAGCAGATCATGTAGGAAGTTACTTTGTAGAGCCATAAGCCAAACCCATCTCTGGCCAAAGCCTATCAATTACTATCAGCATGCTACCAGAGCAGAGAATCTGGCCTGCATTTCTGCTTATCTTAACACACAAGGTTTCCCTAAATCACCAGCTTTGCTATCATAAGAACACCTGCAGAGCTTTTTCCACAGAGTATAGTTACTGTGGAAGTGAAATTCTCACCTTATATTCAGGCTCATTCAGACAGTATATCTGCATTTCTGGGGTGGGGAGAGGGGAAGATAGGTTCTTAAGCTGCAGACCAATGTAGGCAACATGTTGTTGCTTTGTATTTACTCAGGCCATAACATAAATGGCGCATGAAAAATGTTCTCTAGCTGTGAAGTTACTGAAGCTTTAGAGCACAGATGTTTAAAGGCATCTGAGGAACATCAATGATGCCATCTGCACCACAATTAAAATCTTGAAAACTCTATTATTGCAAAGGTTCTGCAGTCAAAATATACAGTCAGAAGTAGCGGTTTTGGATGTTTTAATCTACTGCACAATAACTGCTAGGGTATCTTCCTTTTTTGGGGCAGGGGAAAAAAATCCCATCTTCTATTCCAAAAGCCTGTGTTAAACATTTATTTTAAATAAAGATAGGGATTTGGTTTCATGCTTCCTCACAAAAACACAAGCCTTTCTAGTTATTTCAAAGATTATTTAAAAGTCGTCTTTCGTTTTCAAAGCTCTTAATTTACTTTTTTTTTCCACTGACATAATCAGTTGATCCCAAATTGTTCCTGCCACTTTTACAGAATTTTCAGGAATTTTCCCCTCTATGACTCAGAATCTTTCTCTGCATCTCCTTTGTCTTCAAACTACTTGCTTGTACCTCCGCTTCATTGTCTCCATAATTACAAATCTTATGTGAAATTAATTCTTCTCTTTCCTAATATTTTTCTTACTCTGTTAGTGAGAAGAGTGCTTTGCTGACCATTACACACAATTCTCTTGCCTGTTGTATTTAATATGTTCTGGAATCCAGTACATCAAAAAAATGCTATGAAGATTTGTGTACACTGTGCATACACAAATAGGATGTGTGAGTTGTGGGGATTACTAACAAAAGAACAAGATTACAGGGGAATCACTGGTAGTTACAGGGAAGCATTAAGGTTCTTGAGACCACAAGCCTCCATTAGACCTCAACAGGATTTGTATTTCTAACACCCTTTGGTGGGGTTTTGTTTTGTTTTACATACTACTAGTAGTAATAGACAACCAGCACTTCATTATACTGTAGTCTTACACAAAATTCATCATTAAGGTTCAGTATCTTGAAGTAAAATAGTGTTACAAGAAAATATTCACAAGAGAAATGCAGGAAATTTACACTAAAAATAAATAGAAAGAACTGAAACTTCTGATTACACTGAAGTTCAGAATTAAAAACAACAACAAAAGATTCTCTCTGACCATATAGTCACACTGTCTTCCCTTTTATCTTCTTTTTTTAATATAGTTAGAAACTAACTACAAGGATATATACATTTCAATAATATCTCTTCTAAACATACAAGATCATCTAGAGATCTGTAGAGTCTCCTAACAAACAGTTTAGGCATATCTTACTGTACCTATCTTTAGCTCTGTTGACGTTACCATTAAAAATTCTAGTGACTTCTATTAATTTTCAGCTATGACTCAAGTGCAATGCTTTCACATAACACAATTTTTTTCTTTTCAAAGCCAGCTGTGGGAAACATTAACCCCTATTGCACCTAGGTTTCTACCTGAAGAGTGCCCAATTTCATGGATTTGGCAGTCTTGCATACACAAGAGCATATTCACTCTGTAATTAATTTTATGTGCGTGAAAGCATAAATACATATGGGTGCACATTTTGTCATCTGTTCCTTTTCTTTAATGAAGACTGTGATTCCATGAGATGAAGGAAGAAAATTCTCTTTTCTGCTGATTCACTGTAATAGTAGTAGAGATCCAGACCAGTGGTTGTAGTGATGCTGAAGAAAAATTGGCTGCTTGTCTCTGTTTTGCACAATACTAAATATTAGCATGCACCACTCAAAGGACTCAAAGTCTCATCTCTGAAATAAAAAAGTACAAGATCTTATAACCTCTGCTGCTTTTGAAGCTTCCCCACTATGAGAAAACCAATAGTGAGGCTATCTGTTGATCAAACTCACCAGTAATGTGAATAAGCACCATCACCTCATACCATTAAGCACATCATGGGGAAACCCTTTGCAAGGGAGGAAGGTAACTGGCATTATTTTAAAGTAAAAATCATCATCATCATCATAATCCCTACCTAAAGATGAATAAACAAGGAGGAACACACATAACATTTCGCAAGAAAGTTTTGGAGATGCTCTCCTTTCCCTGTTAAGGTTTTAGATTCCGCTCACCAACACTGCTTTAACAAGGGCTAAGAGTTCTGGATGGTCTCTTTCATCATCTTTCTCAGAAGCACAAGAATTCATTCAGTCAAAATTGTTTCCCATTTCCAGCAATGCAGAGAATCATGCAAATAGTGTGAATTGTTACTTAACCTACTAACAAATACAGCTGATAACAGAATGAGATACTAAACTGGAGACTGACGGATTACATTCTTTTTTCCAGTGCCAAGTCATGTTCCAAAGCAGACTGGAGCTGGTGCAGATATGCTCCTTTCAACTCAAGGTATTTTTTATAGATTTTTTTTCAATTTGTTAATGGTACTCATTATTGCCATGCACTAATTTTGCAGGTCTGTACTTAAAATCCTGTTCCTATCAACTCAGTGCACTTTTTCCATTCCAAGCACAGTCACTAGTCTTATTTTATACTCCATGGGCTGCATACAATTATATCTCTTTGAGGTATTTTAGTCTATGACAGCTAATAATGCTGCCTCTTCACTTAGCTCCAAATACAGTGTGGAGTTGTACTCTAAATTATTACAATATGATCAAACATGTCAGAGTTAAAAATGCATTTATATTTCCCAAATCAATTGCAACTTAAAATAATAATAATTCGGCAGTGAATACAATTGTTTTGATAATGTAATCTAGAAATTTCAACACTTATTAGTCCTCAAGAAAATTTTCCAAAGCACCTTTTGTCCAGTTGCCCATCCCCCCTTTTGCACTCTAGTATTCAGATTGTTGTGAGACATCTGTAAAAATTATCTGCAGTTTATTGCCATAATACAGATAATCCACCAGTTCCCTTCATGAACTGCAGAAACAAAACCGAACACCTTTCCATGTTGCACACTAGTGTGCATTTTTGTCATCTCAAGCAAATGCATGTTTGATATGGCTTTCAGTAGAGTTGCAGTGAGTGATATTTCTAAGTGCCATTTGATGGAGAGTCTGATCCTGGTTGCTTGCAGTAAAATATAATCTGAAATAGAGGTTTAGAACTGCGGCATATTTTTAACTTCCTGACATATGCAGCATAGTCTGCTATTGAGGAATTTTCCTCTCGCTGAAGTGATGAGCAGACAAGGCAACACTAATGCTACTCCACGCTTTGCACAGTGGGAGGTAATGCAAAATCAGTGCAGTTGCAAATATTATATTAATAGTGTGGTGCTCCTTTTCCCTTCCCTCCCCCTCTCAGTTTCAGAGTTGGAAAGTGATAACATACAGGACAGACTATATTCTTCTTCAAGCAAAAGGAATGAAGAGAAATCATGCGGTAAGTGATCGCGAGGAAAACAGAATTTACTGAAAATGCACTGGGCTGATGGTAAATAACCGAGAACCGTATCCAGTACAGTGC
>VZSZ01008417.1:460659-468159 GCA_013398815.1 Ibidorhyncha struthersii | reverse complement strand
AGTGGCTGGAATAGGGCCTTAGACACAAGAATGGACATTTGGGAGTATATAACTTGGGGAGAAAGATGTCCTAGCCTGATGGTATTTCCTCGGAAGTTTTTTTGTCTTTGGAGAAGTGTTGACATGGTATTCCAAAGCATTACATGTAGTACTGGAAGCACACACGTTACCCAGACTTCTTGTCATGCAGAGGAATCTCAGACTTTACTTTTTTCTATGGTTATATATAATGGAAGGGATTTGTGCATATGAAAGTAAATTTACTTTAAATATGCAATTCATATATACAATGAAAATTTCTCTGAATTAAGAAGCAGAATGAGCACTGACAGAAAAATCAGTATTATGTTCAAGCTTAAACTTAAAGCAAATGACACTGTAACTTCAACTCACGTGTTTAGCTTCTTCACACTTGTTAGTGTACTTTCTATACAAGTATGTTGGCACATATGGAGATTTAAGGCATGGGTTGCATGAATTTAACAACACAGACTGAATAAGAACACATCTCCTAGCAGATGAATTGCATAATTAAAAGGAAAATCCATCAAATTATTCTAGCGATTCAAATGAGCAAGTCACAGAAGTTTTTGGGTTTTTTTTCTGTGAAGGCAACAACAGTGGACATTCTGTACATTTCACAATTTGTATTTAATATCAAAGAAAGATACATTAACAGCAAACCCAAATAAGAGTTACGTACCAAACAAAAGCTGTGTACAGAATGGACAGATTTGGAAAATTAGAGGTCCCTAACTGTCAGAAGTGCACTAATGTCAGTGTTATCCATACCCTCTTCCTTCACTCCATTTTCCTAAAGAGAAGGAAAAATAGAACTTGCAAACTCACTCTGTAATATTCTCATAAGCTATGCACCTAGGCATTTCAGTGTTTTTGCCTTTTATAATGAGAGGGAAGCAATTACTGGTTTAGAGGTACAGAAGTGAGGACAAAGGTTACCTGTACCCTGCTGCAGCTGCAAATGCTCTCTAGGCATTGGTGTGTGCCTCCACTTAAAATGCCTGTACCTGCCTCGGACAGAAACTGTGGGATTCCCTGAAGCGATGTCACAGTCAGGACCTGAAGGAACATTTCAGGTAGCATTATAAGGCAAGCCTAGATACACCTCAAAAAATTTTGTTACTTTTTTATTTCACAGAAAAGTAAAAGACCCTAAAACTAGAGGGGTTTTGCATGTCAGAGTAGTGCCTCTAACCTGTTGAGTATCATTCCAGTGTGAATCTGCAGTTGGCCAGACCACCTGTTATGCACAATTTCAGTGTAACAGTCATTCCACAGACTGTCTATTAATAGCAGGTTATGTAGGCTCTTGCATGCTCTTCATTGTGCTCAAGTTGTTTGGGACAATGAAGTTATATACAAAAGGGATACTTGAGCCAAAACTCTGTCAGCAATAAAGCTGAGAAGCTCTCTTCTCAAAAGGATATGGATTTGCTTACCTTATTTGAGCTCAAGACCAAAGTGAATACCTATTTCTTAACTTTAACTGTCCCTCATCAGCAGTATCTTAAGCACAAATTCAAAGAAGGAAAAAAAACAAAACAAAACCCACCCCAGACTTGCACTATATATTCTGTCAGGAGGTATTACATTACGCTATGCTACACAGTCATACCTTTTCCATCATGGAGGGACAAATTCTGATCCTGTTTTAGAGACAGAGATGAATCAGCCTGTGCAACGGACACAGCAAGACGTCCCAGAGTGAGGCTTATGAAATTAGTCAGTGATGAAGGAACTGCATTCTCTGACGTTTCAAACAAGGCTTCAGAAATATTTACTGGAACCAAGAAACAAGTCTGTCTCTCCCACAAACCAGTGGCTACAGCTTTCACCTGGAACACAGGGGACTGTGACACAAGCCACACACCTGGTAAATAATCAAGGATTGATATAAACTAGAAACACTCCTAAATAAAAGATCTGAAGGTAACCGTCCCAATGTCAATACCTTGAGAAACAGTGCATTTGCCAAAGATGTGACAGACCACCAGAGCAAGTTTTCCAATTTTGTGCTAATTCTCCTGCCTTCAGTGACCACATTTACCACTGGGTTGTCTTAAATACTCAAGTCTGCTTGCAAAGAATGGTCTGGTAAGGCCTCACCTCCCCAGTGTCGCTACTATAAGGAGAGATTCAGGTGTCCCTAATCCCTTCTCCTCCTTCCCAAAGGAGGTGTTTGCAGAAGACCTAAACTACCCTTCCAGCTCCTCCCAGAAAAAAAAACAACAGTTGATGTGCTGATCTCATCCTGCTCCCTTTCCAATTGGTGGCAGAATGTCACTACTGAAGTGGGAAGAACGGGATATGCTTTGTGCAGTACCTGTCACTGGCTAGCAGTCCATAAGAAAGTAGGCTTCTTCCTAAGTGAAATCCAGATAAACTTGCATGTTTCAAGAAAAAAAAAACACAACAAACCACAATCAAAAAACTTACAACATTGCAGACACATCATATCCTCCATTCCACATACTCCAGTCTCTCAGCAGCACTTCTATTAAATAATCCTATCAAAACAGAATGGTAAAATGAGTAACACACAAATTATTTCTTGTCCACTGTATATGTAGAGGGTGGTGTTTTCCATGCTTGGTTTCAGTTAATTCAATGGCTGTTTGGGTTGAAACAATCTCTTCATAGTCCCTAGGAAGTTTTCCTTCTTATCATCTACAGGTCTGACCATATGCCCTCTGATCCTTTCAACTACATCCCCACTTGAGCAAAAGCCTCCCTCTTCTGTGCTGTGTTTTTTTCATTTCTTTCTTGTTCTCCCTAAAGTCTTGAATCTTCTCTCCCAAAGTCAGTCAGCTGCTCTTAAAGAAAAGGAGGAACCTCCCCCTTCCTCTTGATGGTTCCACCTAATCCAGTGATTCTTTTTAACACAGTGTAACATGCAAACCAAAAGCAAAATGCAAACCCAACACTGCCCATTACAGCTTCCACCATCAACCAGTGCATTACAGTTTCAACTTTCAACCTTAACATCACCAACAAAACTGCAAAACCCTTCGCAGTCTCCTCAGAAAAACACTTAATGTCTAGAGAAAGCTCCTTATAAACTCATGGCTGAGTTTATAGCTTTCTCCTAAGATAGCAGCTTTCTTCTTCTTGTCCCCCCACCCCACCCTTTTTGCTATCTGCTCCGCCCAAATCTTCCTTGCTGGCTGACAATGTTAACATTTCAGTTGTAATCCTTAAGTAGGAGAGGAGCGGATTCTGTTGTAAATCTGAACCTACAATATTCAAAGGGACGAGAGTCAACCCGATAGCTGATTCAGGCCTTGATCCTGTGAAAATATCCATGTGAGGGATACCAAGCTAATTTAGCCACAGGTAAGAGAGTGCGGCATGGTATTCTGGTACAGATGAGCACACAAAAAGATAGTAAAATCTCAAAAAGGACAAATGAAAAAGAAAAGAGGTGTGAAACATATAACTGGCATACTGGCATAGCCAAAGAGGGTGGAGCATGGGCAAAAAGCAGGAAAAAAGTTTGCAGGAAAAAAAAAACCCACAAGACAGTCTACCTAAACCTTCTTTTTACAATATATACCTTAAAATATAAGTAAATAACGCACTTAAAAGTGCCTAAGAGATTCTGTATCTTAGTGCCCCAAGGTGAAAGTCTGCAAGCTTTTAACAGCTTGGTAGCTCAGCCACAGCACATAAGCAATGTAAGATTTAGCTGGCTGCACATACGACAACATATAACTTTGATTTTCACTTAAACAAGTGTTTAACAGCCTTATATAGGCATTTAACAGGTACATGACAAACCTTCCGAATGCACAACTATCTATTTCACCTTCTGTCCGGTTTGTGGAAGATACAGTTAAGAGAAAGCACTGCCAGATTTCTGCAGAAGTGGTCTGCTTTAATGGAAAAGTTCACTTACATACCACTTACTAGCTGCTTTGGATAGCCCAGTAAGATAAAGCTTCCAAAAGAAAAATAATCTTCTATCATGAGGTATTTTAACCTCAGAGCGGAAAACCTGAAGATAGCAGCAGGATAAAACTCTTGACAGAAGAAACTACGAAAGCTATGAGGTTTCTCTGGAAAATAGAAAGGGAGTTAGAAACACAGTAGACAAAACAAAAGGTTTTGTATTCCAACTGAGAGTGTATTTCTTACACACTCAATAATTTTGCCTTCCTTCTGATTTCAAAAACACATTCTGCAGAAGGGATAAAAACTGTAGTGCGTCTATTTCATTTGAGCCCATTAGAGCTTATTAATTTTCCCCTGTGAATGACCTTCCACACACCACCACCAGGCTGACCGATAGAAGATCCAGAGGGATAAGGTGCTATAAAATTAACTAATCATGGAAACAGAACAGAACTTCGATTTCTAAATAAATGGAAACTCTGGTGGCAAAAGAAGTCACTTCCAACTGTATTTGTAGGAAAAGAAAACAATTCTGGTTCCATGAGGTTTTCTGCTTTTTCTGGTTTTGTTTCATTTTGATATTTTCATGATGCCCGACTACTGCTTCCTGTAAATCAGCAGTAATAACTATTATTTCAGCATCGTGCCCCTGTGTCTATATGGCCACCAACGTAGCAATAAAGCTCCAGCTGTAGTAGCTTGAAGGACCAAGGCTTAAAAACCATGAAGCTACCTGTTGTGTAACAAGCACAAGATTAATATTTATGTACAAAACCTGAACAAAATCAACTTTCAGCATTTGGCAAGACTTAAAACACCATTTGCCAAGAGGGTCATGTAAATGATTAGTGTCTGGAGAACACAACCCATATATAGGTAATCATTCATAAAACTTATGGTTTCAGAAATAATATATCACAGCTCTGATCTTTCAAGCACTTGTTATTAAAGTTACTCAGATAGGTGTTTACTGACTTTGAAATGTGAACTGGCATGAACTTAAACATAGCTTTTAAACACCCGGCCCCTTCTGCATTGCACACAGGTTTCCTGAGCAGCAGTGGAGGAAAAGGGAATAGATTTAGACAAGATTACAGCAGCTATTTGCAAATTTATGCACAGAAAACTCTACTTTAATTCTGATACAGATTTGGAAAGCTTAGTGGCAGCATTTAGGTACTGTGCTCAGTAAAGAGATACAGTAGCTGACCCCCATCACCAGTGCCAAAGTACTCAAGAGACAGGCAGTGTTAAGGAAGAAAAAGCAACTCTTTCTCCCTTCAGCCAGCAGAAAGTAGAAGAATATTTCATATAACATGTACCTCTTAGAAACACATGGCACTTAAAGAAGCCCTGAAAAAAAGACCATACTCAAAACGTTAGGTATCTCCAAAACATCCTCTTCCTTAGCAAGTGTGGCATTTTGTAACTCTGGCTTTGTCTTCTTCATCCAACATAACACACCCACAGTGATGTCCAAGCTGGGACACGTCTAGTTCTCCTTTGGACCAGTCTGGTCCAATTGCTGGTACCAAACACGTAGCAATAATGGAAATCCCTCCATCCCACCTCAATTCTTGCCAGCCCTTCCCACTTACAGATAAAAGTTTCCTTTCTCCTCAGTAAAGATGAAATCTCTCTCTTAAGCAAGCAGAGGCTTCCCAAGATCTCCCCTTCTGGCTTTTCTTTAAACGGCTTGCAGAGGAGAAGGATTAGGTACCGGTTATTAACCCATTCCCAACCCATGTGGAAGTTTGCACATTTCATAATGTCTGTCCTTTTTCTCTAAAGATGAGAAATTTCACAATAGAAAGAGCCCCAAAGTATAAACCTGCAAAACCCCCTTTGCAAGTAAAGCTCCCAGTCCTCCTAGGTGGGGACTGGGAAAAGTGAGGAAAGAAAGAAAATAAAATTCCCTTTCAGGATAGTTTTCTTGTGAAAGCCACTAAGATCTGGATCTAGCAAAAGGCTCTGTCAAGATGGAAGCATCAAACCTCGTGTAAGTAATTACATGGAAGGAGTCCCTGTCTCTTTGGTTTAGGTGATACAAAAAATTAAACACTAGTCATGCCTTGGTAAAGTCATTACCCCCCTTTTTGCACAGCTCTACCCCCCTTTTCTGATAGAAAAGGGACAAAGAGGAAACCATCTTAAAACCAAATCCTCTTCTACATATGAAGAAACTCTAGTTAGCTACCAGACCCATATGCCTACAGTTATTTCCCCCCCCATAAAGCAAATGTCTAGTTGTTTTCTATTTGCCAGCTCCCCTTTCCATATTTGAAAAGGTCGTACAGGCTGGCAGGGGCCTTGTGCTCTACAATTAATGGATTAGATTCCTTTATCAAATATAAAAGTTTCCTTCTATTCCCATCTCATAAAACACTTGTACAACAGTACAAGTGCCTTAACCAAAACCTTTCTTCTAGCATCTTTAAAAGGCGTCAGGTTATTTTCTTGTAGTGTTATTTGGATGACAGGGAAGGAAAGAGACAGGAGACTACCTCCAGATATTATCTCAGAAGACATTAAATCAGGCACTTGAAATCTTAGTAAAAAAACAATTCAAGCTCAAACTGAAATTACAACATATTCAAAGTGAACGCAGTACTCGCAGAAACTATACAGCAGAAAAGAAAAATTCTATCTTCCGCTGCAAGAGCCAGCAAACCGACAAGCTGCTGAGCTGTCATACTAAACTGCTTATGAGAGGGCTCATGCGTCTGAGGCCCAAGGCAACCAAAAGCTACCTGCCCTCCATCACCAGGTCCTCCAAGAGCCCACGAGGGGACCCATGCCTTCTACAAGGGCAGAGGACGACACTGACACTTTTCACTCCTGCAAACGAAATTACCAGTCAGACAGCAGAACTGGGAGCTTTGGGTGGGGACCGCTCTGGAGCAGGACCTCCGGGCTGAAGGCACGGCCTCGCTGCCGCCCTACTCCCGGCCCAAAGCTACGACTTCAAACTGGAGCTACGGACAGACAGAAGGACACTGAACTGCTGCGCTGCACACGACACTGTGTTATTAACAGATGACACTAATAATACCCAAATACAAGCGCCAGGCCTGTAATTCTCCCTCATTTCGTAGTAATCATCAGCGATGGGGTAACTGAGCTCCTGTCTGGAAGCAGCACCTGAGGGGGTCAGAGCACAGCCCACAGCCAGAGGGGATGGCCAGAGAGGGGGTGCGAATTACTAGAACAAAAAACAAGGAAAACTGCTTTTTCTAAAAAACCGAATCTGGTGTGCGAAGAGGCTCCAAGACCGGGAACGAAGCCGCTCATTTACAGCACGAACAAGGCCCGTACGGTCGCAGCCGTGACACCGTGCTCTGCTCCTGCTGCAGCGACACTGCCCGAGGCCAGGGGCGGCTCCCGCCGCCAACCTCTGCCACAACCCGCCGGTGCCACCCCGCGCAGCGCCGCCGAGCTCCGGCCGCCCCCAGCCCGAGGCGGGGGGCACCGTCCCTCCTCAGGGAACGAGCCCTGCCGGTCCACCCCGGCGCCGCTGCCGCCCCTACCCCGGGGCGGTGTCCGCGCCTCCCGCCCCGCCACGCCCCGCTTTACGACAGCCGCTGGCGG
>VZSZ01008417.1:419705-460214 GCA_013398815.1 Ibidorhyncha struthersii | reverse complement strand
CGCTTTTCCCCTAGTCGTGTTGTTTTTAACGTGTGCACTGGTCGGAGCCGCTGTAGCTTTTGCCGGGTGGGCTTTTTTTCTTTTCCTTTAATAAATGAATATTTTATGTCTTCCCTGCGTAGGCCAGTACAATGGTGGCGGTTGGCCTGACCATAGCGGCAGCTGGATTTGCAGGTTTGTAGATAATGGGAGGACACCGAATACCCTGTTGTACTTAGCATTGCCTGCCTCAGTATCGAGGGATTTTACGGTAGCTCGTACGGGACAATCTTGGGAGAGCCTGTATTGAGAAACATGTAATAAAAGACAAGATCAAAGTTCTTACTTTTTTATGTTCTCAAAAAGTTTATTCCACGTTCTCATCCACAAGTTACCAGTTGCACTGAATTGCTAAATTTTTATGAAACTTTATACTTAGCCTTGTTGAACACTGATTTATTTAAGGTCGCTATGCACTGAAAGCTATGAAGCAAATGGAGCCACAAGTAAAACAAGCACTTCAGAATCTACCAAAATCTGTAAGTTGTTTTATCAGTAGCGTCTTTTTACTTGGAAGTTTACTCAGTAAAATAACTACAGACTATTGTCTCTGTATAGTGTTACTTTATTGTCTTTAATACTAAAAATAATTTTGTCAGTAGTAACAATCTTAGTGATTCTGGTGGTGGTTGACTCATAGAGAACCTGTTTTGGGAAGTTTAAGTACTCATTTAAAAATGATATTCTACTTCAACTGAATTTCTTACTACAAGTACAAAAGAAGCTTCGCAGTATTCTTACAGACTAAAAGCTCAGCAGCTACTAAAGCAATAATGAGTTGTTTTAACTGATGAAGTTAAACTTATGAATTAGTGTTTTTTTAAGTAACACGTTTTCTTTTTCAGGCCTTCAGTGGTTATTACAGAGGTGGATTTGAACCCAAAATGACTAAACGAGAAGCAGCTTTAATACTAGGAGTGAGGTAAAAGGAAATTTATTTCAAATGAAAGGTAAAAAGGAGGCTATGATGTAACCTAGTTGCTATCCTGGTTTGAAAAGGACATAATTCTCAATGCTTGACTGTCTTATGCCCAGATTCCCCATGGAATGTCACTGCCAAGTCAGGCAATATGAATTGGCCTTTCAGGATTTTCTGTACTTATTTGGGATTCTTTGCTATATGTTAGCTTGCTTAAAGCTAACTCTAGCTGGACTTCCATATGTCTGCAAACCGCTCACAGGTTCAAAAGCCACATACAGGTGCTGGTAAATGTGCCATTTTCAAGAAGCCTGGGAGTTTACTTGGTATGGGGAGCAGGGCTGTGCTGTTTGCTTGTGGTTCCTGTCACTGGTTGGTGAATTTCAGATAGATGCAGTGTGAAGGTGCTGCAAACTCACTTCTTGCATGAGGAGTAAATTCATCACTTAGTAGAACATCTTAGATATAAGTGGGGTAGCTATCCCTGCCAAAATTTAAAGAGTCTTAAGACCAAATACACAAATTTATTTAGTAAGGTACAGAGTAACCATTTTCCATTAGAAAGCAACTGCCAACTGTGGAGTTGGTATACAAATAGTTGGGTTTTTTTTAAATAAATCGAGCAAATTTTATTGTTTTTCTCCAGCCTTTAGGAAGCTGTCCCAGTAAAAATGTTACAACATAGTTCGGTTTGTTTTCAACCGTGTGAATGTCCCCCACCATATTCGACTGCTATAGCATGTTTTCTTCAGCATGTGTTATTTGGGGAAAACCTTAGAAACCCTCCACAGGACTTGCATGCTACACATCAGTAATAGGAAAAGAAAAACGTGTAAGCCAGAGAGTTGATGGATAAGACAAAGTGCTTGCTTGTTCTAAAACATCCTTTAAAGATCTGGGGGATTTTAAGAGGTTCCCCTAAGTCAGTTTTTCTCTCTCTCTCTTTTAAAGCCCTACAGCCAACAGAAGTAAAATTAGAGAAGCTCATAGACGCATCATGCTTCTGAATCATCCAGATAAAGGTAAGTAAATTAAGTCACATTTAATCTGTGTTAAAAACATGTATTAATTAATCATAGAACTGTGTGGGGAAGAAGTGGCTGATATATGACTATCTCGGTTCCTAAAAAATCCCTAGAAAACTCTTGAGTGAAAACAAATTTTACGGTACCTCAATCCTGATGGTTTTGGAACAGATGCAGCAGGTCAGCTTGTAACTTGCTCTGTCGTCTTCTGTGCATATCAGATTAAAATATGATTTGTTAAAATGAGACTTAAAATTGCCTTAATTTTAGATGAAAGACCAAAGTATATTTGTGCACGTTATGTACCATGTGAGTTTGAGTTCATTTCAGTGCATTGGGAATTTGCGATAAATGGCAGGTACTGAGCCTTCCGTGTCTGTTGAAGACACTGAGCTATGAAATATTTCTGTTAGTGGTACTCTGAAGGTTCAGAATCTAGTGATGCTTAAAGTTAATAACTTAAAGCATCTGTATGTGTTCTAAATTCTATTCATTTCAGTAAGTCAGAGTCATGTGTTAGTGTTTGGCGCTTAACTTTTTAATCCTCACTTCAAAGGTAAAATGGCTTCCTTTAAAGTGACTGTTGAAGTTCATTACTTTAATTTGTGCACCAAAATCCAAAATAATCCTTTGGATATGCCTTTCATAGATAGTATCTAGCAGAAGTTAACTTCAAAATGAACTTCATTGAATATATGCAGAACCTAAAAGGCTGTTGGGACCATATTTCACATGACCTAAGTAAGTTAAAATAGGTTTCAATAGAGTAATTCTAGTACTAGTAAATGGTATACATGCTGCAAATACACACTACAGCTCTTTGCAGCTCATGGTCAGTGCGTTTGCATTGTGGATTCTGTTTCAGTATCTTCGTAAGTCATTTGTCTGTCAGGTTTAAAAACTGCACTAGTCCATTTCGTACAGCAGCAACTCATATGCTGGCCTTGAACCAGGGCCGGGGGCGGGGGGAGGTCTATCTGCAGACTTGTTTAATGCTTCTGTATTCACAACAAACTTTATGCTAAGTCATTAGTGACCAGTTCATTTATGACTGATAAAACTGGAGAAAAAAAACAGTCCAATAAACTAGAGGCAACTGAACAGGAGTGAGCTGTCTGCACATTTAGCTACTGCAGTGGCTGTGTGTGTAAACTTACACGGCTTCAGTCATAATGCAGTTTGTTCTTTAACTTGAATAACTTTCAGACGATGCTTGTAGTTTTTTCCTGTGGCATTATTAACAATATTGTGTTTTTTCATCTGATGTGACTTGAGGTTATCTTTCTTCTAGGCGGCTCTCCATATGTAGCAGCCAAAATCAATGAAGCTAAAGATTTACTGGAAGACCAAGCTAAAAAATGAACGAGTGAGAAAATCAGAGGGTTTGTCCACACAAGTGATTATTTTTGATAAATGGCTTAAGAAAAGTTCTAATGTCAGTCTTTGAGTTAATACAAATGAAGTGGGAAATACGAATCCAGGGAGGTACTTCCCTCCTCACATCTTACTCACTTTTTGGGGAAACGTGTGAGGGAGCGAGGCTTACCGTTTTTTCATAGCTAGTCTTCATTATAAGCAGCAAAATCTGCCGCTCAAATTTATTTTCAGCGTAAAAGAGTAAAAACTTGGTCTGGCCAGTGCATGTTACCAGATACAGGTAGACTTAAATGCTGTGACCTAATTTTTGTTGAACTATCCATGTTTAAAGTTCATGCTGCTGCTCTTTCATATGCCAAAGCTAGCATGGTGAACCAGTTTGGGGAGGAGGTGGACAGAATCATGAGGATTTGTCTGATGGTAAGAATTGGGACAGTTGTGTAGTTGTCTGAGAGTGAAGAAATAAAGTATAGGAAACAACATGCTCAGTTGGTCTTTGCCTTGTGAAAAACAAGGTTGGTTGAGCTTAAGTATTACTGATGGGTCTGGATTTTTTAGTAACTTTCAATTTTTAATGGATTTTATAGCATTTAATAAATTCCAAATTTGTAATATAAGTACTGTAGTTTTATACATTACCATAACACTCCAAAGTTAGAAATCACATAAGGTTTGCATTTATAGTAATTAGGAAACAGGAGCTCCTTACATAAGCCATTGAAGATACCTGCGCTGGATTTATCATGCTGCACGAAGCCAAAGGTACCCCAGCAGATGTCGTTGCAAGTATCTGAATTAGGGCCCAGGAGTTCTGTCAGACTTCAACAATCTTGCCAGTCTTCCTGCAACTGCAGTAAAGCGTATGTAAGAGTTAACACCCATCTCCTTACAAATACAGTGGATTTCAGAGCTTTCATTTTTCCAGAACTGACAGGCATCTACTTGAGGGTACTACTGTCAGTGGTCTTATGTCTGCCTGAACACTGGTTGCTGTTTCTGTAGACTGTAGCCATTTAGTATTACCAGCACAGCAGCAAGGAAGAGTTCCATGCCTTCAGAAGAGAGGAGCAAATCAGTAACATGGGTGTGAAATAAGAAGTGTTTAGAACCTATAGTGAGAGGAATAACTTTGCTTTACTACAGAATTTAAAGTGGTGTGAAAAAATCAGCTGGACCATTGCTGTGCAGCAGTTCTACAGTGTGTATGTTTCAAGCCAGATGCAGAATGTTACTGTACTGAAGTAATAATACTGANCCCCCCTGCCCCCCCCCCCCCCAAGTTTTCTCCACTCTTTTGGCCCTCTAATCAGTTGAGATGCTTGTGCACACTTCAGAGTTACAACTTAACTGTTTGTTCTCCAGGAGGGAACATTGTCAATGAGTGTCAAAACTTAAGTCGGATCAACTGCACGTCTCCTTAAATGCAGTACATACCCAAACCTAGTTGGTACAACTCTTCTGTAGCTGTATCAGATGTAGCAGCTGGAGTCACAGGTGGATCAGAGTACTTGGTTTTGTCCTTACTTCTGACAAAACAGGTAAGACTTTTTTTTTTCTTCAGGTCACCACCTTCAGCATTACCACTTTGCTCTGACTTCTTACAACATTGCCTTGCTACCCCCATGTTCTCCCACACCTGTGTCTTCTGCCCCATTGCTCCTGCTCAGGTGCCTGAAGAGATGGGTTAGTGTGCCCTGCTTCTAATGTCTCGATCAAAAACTGCATCTGCATTAATTCCTATATATGTTAGTCAGGTTAGGCAATTCTCCAAGATAAGAAGTCTGTCTTTAGACTTGTTAACTGATGTTTTACATCATCAGCTTAAAGAATGGAAGATCAGCGTGTTAGAAAACTCTTATGCAAGAGTTAAAGGTTCAAGCTGCCTTGCAGGTAAGTTTCAATTGTTAGCATTAACAGCTTGAAAACCTGGAGTCAATAGTAATTTAACTTTCTGATAGAAACAGTCAACAGATGGAAGATCAAAGTTTATTTTCTTTTACTACCAGCATACAAAAAAAACATATTGCACATCAAACAACCAAAACAAAAATAAAAATACTCTACTAAGGACTAACATATGTAGTTTATACAGAATAAACTTTCTGGAAATTGATCTTTTCAGTAGTTCAGGTTATGTCTTAATGGACATGACTAATTCAGCTTAGTGTTAACTAAAGCTATGTTTGATTTTTAAATACTGTACAGTTTAATAAATAAACCAAACAAAGCCTCAATGTAGAACAGTCACTGCCAATGTCACCCAGTATCCCTGCAGATTATGAGAATTTAACAAATGTATTCCAGTGGTCTGCAGATTTTTCCTCTACATACAGCATTTAAAAAACATGTATTAAAACAGACCAGTTTCCAGACTAAACTAATGGAGAAATTACATTTCAGTGCAAAATATTTTAGACTGCATTTCTTTCTAGTATTCCTCAGGTGAAGAAGTGGTTGCATATTATTAAAAATGTAACAAAAGCAGCTAATGCTTTCATAAAGAGTATTATGTTAGGGATCCCCCTCACATCTTTGCCATATTTTGAAAACAAAATAACATTTCCTATAGCCAGCAATTTTGTTTATTTAAATGTTACATATACTATCTCAAGGCACATCTGATGATATATTTATAACACAGTAGGTGTCAAAGTATGTTTAACATATGATTTCTTCAGGATCCCTCCCCTTTCTGTATTCCAAAATGGAGGAACTGAAAGTGCGGTGTCAAGACTGGCGATCCATATTCTATCTTTGGCAAGCTTATACAAGCACTATTTTAAATGTAATGTAAAAGAACTGTAAACTAGGAACTTCAGTTTATGAAACACCATTCAGCACTGCTTCTTCCTGATTATTTCCATCCTCTTGAACAGTAACTTTCTTTTCATCAGGACTGTGCTGTAGTTTAGAAGGCTCATCCCCAGAAGCTGTAGCAGGACCATTCACTGCTTTTTCAGAAGGGCTGTTTTCATCAATCGCATCTTTTGCCTTACAAAAACAAAAAAAGGATAACAAAAATTCTGTAGAAAGATAGAATGTGTAATCCAATTCCCTCCAGCGCACAGCAGCTTTGCAATAGAAAACGGCTCTCGTCTGTCTGTGCCAGTACCCCACCAGTTAGAGCATCCTATCACTTACCTTCTTGTTTGCAGACTTCTGTATCGGCCACTCCTGCGGATCATGCCAGGGCAGCCCTGAGTCAGCACACCCCCAGCACGCCCAGAATGTTTTATTTCACAATTTCCATTTTTCTAAGCCAATGAAGAAGTTAACTGAAAAGTTGAGTTTTACACCCCTTTCAAATTGGATTTTGTTAATCGTATAGCAATGGATCTTTCTTTTGCTGAACTCAGACATAACTTGTGGCAGTAAGGTCCATGTTACTTTAGAAGTGAAGAAACTGTGCTTTATTCAGTTCTGAATATTGTATTTTATGATATGTAATACCACTCTGATCCTTTCACAAGAACAGATCTCAGACCTACAATCTCTGTAACGTTAATTCTTTCTAGAATAGTTTGTGTAAGTCAGTAAACATGCTACCTACTATCCTCTATAAAGTACTTTGAGGATTAGTTCTCAAGACTCATCCAGGGATAACGGCACGTTTTATTACGTAATGCTACCTTAGTAAATGTAGTATTTTAAAATGCGTAAAGACTTAATTTGAGCATTACACTGGTTACCAAAGTCTGCAGTGACAGTCTATGAGTCAAGGTCAGTTCTGTTTACTCGGGGCCATTTTTGCTTTTAATTATTTATTCTTGAACTCAAATGCATTTGTAGTCAAATGAGGGCAATCCAGATGAGGCACTCCTTTACTGTTTTGCCACAAGGGAAGAACAAAAAAAGGAAACATACATAAAAAAATAATCTTACCGTTTCTTTCTTGGTTTTGGCTAGTGTCTCCTTTGGAGGGTTTCTCTGTCTACTTTGAGATTCAGCTCGTGATATATAATCAGCTACTGTTACTGTTCAAGGAAAAAAAAAGTCACAGTGATGCTCACATCAGGAGTCTCATTTCGCATTAAGCTTTGTCTTTTCTGTACAAGTTATGCTATAACTGGGAGACATCTCACAAAAGGCCTTCACACTTACAGGTATCAACTACATAGGAAGGATCAATTTGTTTCTGTTAAATAGTTTTCACTAAAATCAGTGGTAACGTGACAATCTGAAGGTGGAATCTTAAAAGTAATAAAATAGTAATTTTGGTCCGATTGTAAATTTTACTGGACAGTAAGGGCTTGCTGTACTGTGTCTGAAGAGATCAGACGGGGCTTTCAACTACAGACTGTGTTTGTCACTGGGGTTTTACTATCTCGAGTAGTGAAGAATTTTGCATTAATAAAATGAAGGCAAGTTCAAATATGAAGAGAATTGGGGGAGGTTCAGAGTACGGTATCACTTACGATGAAGCGGCATTCAAATCTTTGTTACTTCGTGAAGCAACTGGCAAGAGAACTCGCCCTCCTCCTGGTATTCAAAACGCAATCCGCACAGTTAACTCTGGCTTGTGGGTGGGGGGTTAACTGTGGTGTGTGCAGACGCTCGGGGCAGCTCTGTATGAGCAAGCGCCCGCTCCAAAGCCGGCCAGCCACATGTGCGCTGTTACGGCTGCACTTACTGGATGCCGGCCAGGGGGTTTCTGACCTCTTTTCTTCTCACCACCTCAGCACATGTCCTTGTGGCCTGGTTCTGTCTTATCCCGCCCTCTTGTAACCACACCAATTGAGAGTCAATTCTATCTTTAGAATACATAGTACTACAAATTTAAATATACACTTGTATCTTTGGTGAGCTAAAGCACATTAGAGTTGGCAAGCATTATCTATTGAACAGTACAGTCAATTATATTTAGTATATCATGCATTCAGGTGAACTATTTGTCTGGATTTAGGAATGACTGTGCATGAAACCCAAATCGGAATAGGAAGAACAGCACAGGACTTTTCTGCTACAACAACTGGACTTCTTACAACTGGGTCCTTCCATAATTGTCAAAACCAAGTGAGTTTCTGCACAAAACCCTCAATTTCAGAATGAAGTTTTGTACCCAGCTCCTCTAATGTAAAGATGAAGCGAGTTTTATGCATATAGTGCAATACACCAATTCTTAATATTCGTTTATGTGGCAGGAACCCCAAACATACAGTGATGTAAATTAAATAATACAACACAATGACTTAAGTACATTGTAAGAACTGGGGGGGAAAAGAGGGAGTTCCTTCTGTCTTAATTTCACTCACTACACACTTAACGAATATATGAAGAGATTATTTGAGCATTTTTCACAAAGACAGTATAACTAACTACCAATGCTCTTACTGCTGTATTTAAAAATATTTATTATGCAAACTGAAAATAGTATCTTGAACAGAGACATCAACAGGGAAAAAAAAAATGAGAAAACCTGTTTGGGAAATTTTGTTTTGTTCTTAGAATATTTAGATTTAAAAGGAAAATATAGCTTTTTTTTGTAAAGATGACTAACATCTCTTTATGTTGCTGGCTGAAATTAGTTTCTAAGAAGTAAAAGCTGAAATCCATTTTTGCCTTTTCCACCTCTGTATAAGCTCCTACCACTGGTACAGAACTAGAATGTTAAGAAGTAATGAGTTACTTGAGGTTTAGGGTTTTTTAAGGGGGCGGAGCATTTGGGTTTTTTTTCTTCCCCCAAGTTTTAATTAGTGTAATGCAACAATTTTGTCTTTTTAATCAGACGTTGTATGAGCACCACAGATATAAGGAAGACAAATATGGGTGGAGTGTTGAGCCTGTCCATCTAGAAGCCCTTCTGTTACTACCTTACACCATGTATGTACAGGCAATTTCTAAATAGGGCATTATGTTGAAAATCAGCTAGTTCACCTTTAACATTTCAAGTGTTAGTACACACAAAAGAAATGCAACAAGCCACAACAACAAAAAATTGGAAACATGCAATTTCATTTAAATTCCTCCTCCTTCCCACCCGCAATTTGTAGATGACTCAGAAATATTCACAAAAGCCGAGGACTGGTAGCAGCAGTTTGATCCAGGCGTGGGACTGGCAGATGCCCCGTGAGCTCCCTCACCGGGCTCTACCAGCGCACCCGCACCCGGCCATTCCAACTCGGGGCCTCGCGGCCAGTGCTGGAAAGGTGCTGTTACATTCGGTGCAAGTGCACAGATGCAAGTGAGCGCACATCATGAACCTTCATGTTTGTCCTGATCCAGGACCACTGAACTCAACAGCAGTGTGGCCGTTGACTTCAGCAAGAATGGGATCAAAAGCATAACTCGTATGTCCAAGCAAAAAGTTAGACATTATAAATTAGTTTCATTAGGCAGATTAAGAACTTATAAAAGTTCTCCCAGGAGAAAAAATGACTTTCATCTTTATCTAGTAGTCTTATTAGTTATTGAGTAACCTTTTTATATTATGCAGCTATATGGAAAACAGCAGACACAACATTCTCTCATGCTTTTGACCTGAGATTACCCACAGCTCCACTCGAATTACCTGGCTGTCTATCTTCTGCCTGACCCCTGAAGCGACGCCTGCGGCTACGATTGCGTCGCTGGGGTTTTTTGTCACTATCATCTGCAATTGCAAAGTTTACCATGAACTATTTCTGATGATAAAATAAATAAATAAATAAATAAATAAAATCTTCAGCAGTTTCAGCATGGGGCATTTAACATTGCTTCTGTTAAAGAGACAGGCTAAGTAAGACAGGCTGAAAGACAAACAATTTTATACTGAAAGCATACACGACAATGCAAGAGGTAGATTTTACTTTTTTGCTCTTGGCTTAGGACATTTAGGCACATGCTTAATGACCTCAGATTTCACTTATTAAATAAGTAACCACATGTCAAATTTTAGCCACATAACCCATGAAAGAAGAGGGCTTTTTTCTACATTGTTAAGCAGATTATATTCTTGTCCCAGTGAGTATCAAGAGAATTTAACTGAGGGAAAGTACTTAAGCAGAAGCTGGGTAGAGACAAAATTAACAGCTACTTAAGTAGCTTTCCTACACTGAGACTGAGGTTACCAAGGACAAAACAGAATGCTGACCCAGCAGCACTGGTTCTATGAAAACAGCGGTGCTAACGGGAAGCAACAAGTTAGTCTTTGGTGTCTCCGTCACACAGTTTTTACAGAAGAGGCACGTGGAAGTACTAGCGGAGCTCAGTAACCAGATTTCATGGCAGCGCCATGGAGAAAGTCTTTCTTTAATCACACAGCAACACCTTTAACAGAACAACGATTCGTCACTAACAAAAATGAACAAGTGTTTCACTACACTTACACGGACAACACATTTCTTCTTAGCTTGTTCTGGGATGATCATCCAACTGTTTACATACCTAAACCATTCTCGTTAACAGAAGCTGTGTCAGACTCTGTCATTCCATCCATAAGAACAGCATCTTCATCGGTCCTTCGCCTGCGTGACCTCCTGCGCCGGTTACTGCTATGGTGAGATTCACTAGCATCGGTATCCACAGTCTGGTCTGACTCTGTGTTATCAAGCAAGCTGTAAGGGTTGCTGTCCGGATCTTTAAGCACTAAACAAACAAAAAGTTTTCATCTGTGATACTGCAGTTATACGTAACTTAATTTCCAGACTGACTTAAATCTGTGTTTGAAAGTTTCAAAACATAAAGCAACCTTACAAAAAGGTGTAATACACAGAACCACAGTATTTATGATTTCATACAGTTCCTCTCTGACTCTAATCCAACAGTACGTATTCTGAGGCACCACAGGAGGCACTCGTGGTATTTCATGGCAAGTATTTCCAAGGTGACATTTAGAGGACTTCTTCTCAAAACTGCTAAATGTGTAAAAATATACCTTTCGCTTCATAGCAGTGTGGTACTCTGACACTATTAAAGTGTTATGAATTAGCACAGTCAAATTTTGATAAAACGTAAGGTAACTTGCATGCTATGATTTCTTTTCTCATTCTGTATCTAAACACAAGCTTAACTCAGAAGGCAACCGTAGGGAACGTGTTTTATAAACTTTGATAATACCACTATTACGTGTGTGTAGTAGAGGAAGGAAACTAAGATCATTGTGAGCAGAAGAAACAAATACAAACCTAACAACATACTGTATGACAAGAACCTATCACACGACTTCACTGACGTCCCAGTGTGTTAAGGTTATAATGTAAAAATGGAGTCTTTTAAAATAGTAAGAGGCTATATGGAAAATTGCCAGGAACAAAACCTAAATTCAAAGTACGTTTGAAACACAGTACCAGAGCTAATGGATGACTTGCCACCACGAGGTGCACCACGCCCACGACCTCCAGATACACTACGTCCCCGTCCTCCGGGACGTCGTCTATTGTCACGTTGATGTCTGCTTTCTCGGTCATCTTCTCCTGCCAAGGACCAGTCACTAAGTTCATCTTTTCTCTCAGATTCTGTTTCAGAGGGATTAGAGAGCTCAGAGTTTGTACCTTGTACAAGAGGGAAAAGAAAATTGGAAATAAATATGAAATTTGGGATTATATTCTGGTTTCAGATTCTCACAGAAGTCTTCCAACCAGCATAGCTGGTTGTGTGTGTACATCTCGCTCTCTCTCCCATATATAAAAATATTTATTAATATATACTTATAAAATAGATAAATGTATATATAATTTTATATTATATATAACATATACGCACATATAAAATATAGATAGAGCACAGGTTACCTATGTTTCTAAGACTCTCAACCAAAGGTTGTTTGTAATAACATGAGAAATAAAGGCTCAAAGATTACCAAAACTGTGACGTACGTACACAGATAAATCAAGGATTAAACAGCATTTCCTGCCTTTGTGTGTACACTGCAGGCATTTGGTGCAGTTTCTAGGCAACTTCTCTGAAATTCCCAAGGACAACTTTGCCACCTTATAGCTGATGGCTGTTGCTAAGCAACCTCCTCTGCCTGTTGTAAAGCTGCTTCAACAATTTAACTGTTTATATTAAATGGCGTCCATAATAGCCCACCATCTCAAAGCTAACCAAACCCACACAGCTTTCTACTAAAAAAATTCCACACCTACTATCTATTTTAAGCATCCAGGAACTCTCCCTACTAACCATTCTGGAATAAAGATACATAGACCCATATCGTTCTAACATGCAATTCTTGCCATTTGAGGGGGGAGGGGGAAATTTTCCAAATGAAAGTCTGTGGGTATATAAACAAACTGAACAACCTTCACTACAGCTTAGTCAAACAATTCATTGGGAAGTAGTAAAAAACATCAGAACCAACCTGACCAACACGGCATGATCCTGAAAGCTACAGTCAGTGACAGACTATAAAATCCTAAAGAACTTGTCGGATTTTGTAACAGAACTGAGCTACTTGTAGATGATCTTACTGTAACTTACTGTACCTACTGTAACAGTAACTTACTGTATTGAATCAACAGGTTTTTGGTTTTTTTTTCCCTGTTTACTGGAGCACCAACATTTCTCTGTGAAATACATCTATATTCAGATGCAGACTGTCTCCATTTGGGGAGCTGCTGCTGAAGGAAAAGGGAATGTGCACACCTCTAGGGAACTGAGTAGCAGTTCCTCCATAATTTAAAAACATATCAGAATATCTCACCACATCTTCAAAAAATCCAGTTAGTTCTGACCAAATTAAAAAAAAAAAAAAACAAAACAAAACAAACACAACAGGATTTTGTGCTCTCTCCATTTTACATTACTTTGCTTTACTTTTCAAAAATACGTTCATAAGATGGCCATGTTCATAGACAAGCATTTCTTTTTTCTCCTTCTCAATCAGAACAGATAATGCTAATTCCAGGTATTTTTTTTTCAAGAATGTAAGTCTAATTAGGTGTTTTGAGCTATGTAAAAAAATAAAATGGCAATTCTAAATTTTCAACCCTACCTTCACTCAACTATGCTGAACACAGAGAAGTCTAGAGACAGTTATGGATTCAAAAGTATACTGAGGACTCCCCCAGTAAGTGCTCAAGAAAACTCACCGTAACCAGATGTGTAATTGGGGCCCCTGCGGCCTCTCCCTCTTCCGCTGTAGGATCTGGAACCTTGCACAGAGGAGAGGGTGCTCTCGTCAGTGGTATAACCCTTTTCTTTTTCAGGAGCTCTAGCGGAAGAAGGTCTAAAACCCATACCAATCTGACGCAATTGTTCATCAATCTGGAGCCTTTCCAGTCTCAGTTGTTCTACCTCCTATGTAAAAGGAAACAAAAATATTGCTGATAAAGAAATGTTCTTTCCCCTCACAAAATACTGTCATCGATCCAGCCCCCTTAAAAAAACAGCATTCCTGTAGGAGAGTTAACACCACCTTGAAGGTGACTGCAAATAACAGAATTCACCTGCGACTTCTGCAATCTCTGAGTTTCCGGAAGAAATCTAAAGTGTTTCTCTTAAATTACGATACTGAAACACTGGGTTTAAGACTACTATTACCCTTTTTAACTATGCTTTTCTAGTCAAACTACAGGTTTTCTATTAAAATTTTAAAATGACCAAACTGACAAGGTAACATGATTCAATTTCATTCATTATTTCTGTTAAGTCAACACCACAACCCCATACAAAGCCAGTTAATCTAAATGGATAATTGTTCTAATACTACATAGTATTAGTGCGATACTGTTAAAAATTCCATCCCACCCAAACAGAACATTAACCTCAGAACAAAAGAACACTAACACAGACAAAGAAGTTGCGTGTCACTCCTCAAATGCCACTTTAAACAGTGTTCTTTACAGTCCTTTCGACACCAACAGTACTAAGTAACCATGATGACCGTAACACCTATGGGCAAGGGGTGGGTTGAAGGCACCAAACTTAAATCCCGATACACAGAGGAACAGTTTGTCAACTGCAAATACAACCAAAGCCGTTGCTCAAAAATTCTGTTACTTCAACCAAAGTTTCCTCTACAGATTCTTTCTTCTGAAATACGCTTACCTTTAGATATGCGATGTGGTATTCTAAAAGAACTTGGACATTTCCAATGCTTTCTTTAGTACCAACAAATACAAACGGTACCATTCCCTATAGAAACAAAATGTCAAATCTTACTTTCAGGAAGAACATCATCATCAAAACAATGCTTTCCGTTTAAATTATAAAAAAAATAAATAAATATATATCTCTGCCTAAATTATAAAGGTGAGCTAAACAAGCAGACAGTAACTGGATCTTGGGCTGCACAGATGGAAATAGTTCAGACTGGGGTGACAGTAGGGGCTTATATGTTACAGACTTAAGACTGTCCAGCTCTCCCAACAACCTGTTCTGGCAGTTGAGGTAACTCAACATACAGTGTTTATATTCCCCCACGCAATGCAACTGCTGTGCGTGTTTACCACAGTGGGTGCGCAGAGGCATCCATAGCTTACCAAGAAGTGTCCAGTGGTTAATTAAACCAACTGTACAGATGAAGCATCTTCAGAAGATTTTACCTTATGCCGTCATATACTTAAAATATGTGAACACTATTAACACTATCAATCCCAAATCAGTTATGCAGCTAAAGTACATATAGGAGAAAGATTAAAAAAAAAAAAGAAGTCTTGCTTCATCAGCAGAAAACCTTTCTTGAATTTTTTCATATAAATTTTGCTGCAATATACCAGTGTGAAAAAACCTTACAAATTGCTCTCTTGATATCAGAAAAGTTATAAAATTGGCTTCACTAAATAATCCACAAGTATCTATCCTAGAAAGCTACGCAAACCACAGACACCATTTTTGTAACATGGACATCACCACCATTACAGGTTGGCCATGGGAAAAAAAAAAGGTGCATAGGCCTTGAAGGCTGTATGTATAAACTGCAGAGTGGTGCAGAGAGCACGCAGGGATCCCACTCCGATGCTGTAAGGCAGCACTTTAACTCATTTGAGTCATGCCCCTGAAATTCTCACTTTCTGCATATATTTTCCTACATATTCTTTCTTAAAAGATTCAGCATGAATGGTTTTGAAAATAAAAACCTAATCATAGGAAGAATGAATGAAGTACTTACATCTTCACGGGGCAGCTTATTTTCATTATCTCCTTCAATTCTCACCCTGACGACTCCAGACTTGTCTACAATCTCCTGAATCACTTTTCCATTTTTTCCAATAACTTTTCCTTCAGAGGGCAAGAATGGTTAATTTTGCACCCACGTGCAAAATATTTTAATGGGTTTCTTGATATTTTAAATTATGTATAACAATTGTAAAAACCACCTGATTCTCCTTTACCATTCACTTCGTTTCAGAGTTTTCTCCTACTTCACAGAGGTACAAAAAAAAACACAAAGAAAAGCCCACACTGTGCCAGAAGAGGTGAAAACTTCCAAAATTAAACTATACATATGCCTAGAATGACAAGTATTGATGAAGACCACCACTACACACAAGTTTCAAATAGAACCAGACTAAAAGTAAAATGGCACAAAAATTTCGGAAATCTAATTTTGATATATAAATTTAAAATAGATTTAGACCCCCTGACTCCACATGTACCCTCATTCAATCTTTCCTGGCATTTTTCACAGGCATATACAATATATGTTTGTTGGGAGCCTCTTAAAAGTAAAAAACTACATAATTGTTTTCTGAAAATCAATTTTAACTGTACAAACATAAGTATTACCCATACTTCCCGTATTATCTTTAAAATATTTATTTTGAGATCACGTGTGATATCTAAACCAAAAGGTTCTTCAGAACTTGTATGTTTAAACCTCAAAAAAAGTGACTCCTTTGCTCCCTTACTAAAAGATGTTAGCTCTTCCTTATACTAAAGTTATGCGGAAACATTTCTTTATCTCAGCTACAGGTATTTGGCACTTAGAACATTTATGTTTACATTTTGAGTAAAGGCAGGCAGAACCTCTGAAAAAAGGGTGTAACAGCCAAAAGTGTGTGACAGAATACTCCATAAAGAACATTCTTTACAGCAGATATCAACGTGATCAAAGTAAAGCACAAAAAGCATTCAAACTTGTTTCTTTTCCTCAACATTTAGAAGAGCTCAAGCTCAGCAAAGGGTTTTTTGTATCTTTTTGTCTTAAAAAAAAAACATGCTACAGCCAATCATTCTGCATGCCTACAATTTCATTTGCACAGTGATCCTGTTACTACTACTAAAATAAGCCACGCTCATTATAGTGTCAAACATTTTTCTGCGGCTAATGGTTAGCCAGTATGTGGGAAAAAGTCCTCAGTCCTAAGGAGCTGAAACTGGCAATTCAGTAGACAGCACTCTTTCCTCTTGGTACAGAAAGAAATGCATTAGGCATAGTGCGATACCTTCAAGTTAAGGCATTAATGATCACGACACTTCTTCTAACTTGGGTGTCTTCATAAAGCGTAGCTAAATGTCTGCTCATGTATATGACCATAGGTGATTTGGACAAGATGGCTGCCTTTGTCATAAACTGGCATTGTAATTGTTTAAAAGTAGCACTTCCAGTTACATGCATTACTATGACTAGTGCCCATGACTCCTATATATGGGTATATTCACATTAGGCANGTAAAACATTAGATTTTGAGAAGTTCCTTGCTTCAACTAGGTTTGCTGGATGAGATTACGGAAAAAAAAAAAAAAAAAACATTCATGTACAAACTAAATATTAATTTGCTGAACATTAAAACAAGCTTTAACATTTAGTAGATGAGAGAATCATCAAGTTCAGTTACATCAGATAATTTGCAGAGGCCCTATTAAAAAAAAAAAAACACAATAAAATGCTACATCTTAACTTGCTCAAGTTATAAAACCTTGAAAGTCTAATTTTTAGGAGCTTGCGCATGAATTATTTAAATGACACAGTCTGTAATATCCTAGCTCTAAGCTCAAAATCATAAGAGGTTAAAGCACAGCTTTTAATTTCTGCTTTAGATAATCCAAACTGCTGTGGAATCAGGCACAACACCTGCACTCTTAACACTCCCTTATACCTGCACTGCCTGTGAGCTGGGAGTGCAGAGCCGCCAGACACAGAACACAAGCAGCAGGCTGAGAGCAGCAGAACGAGGGAAATGGAAGAAGTACCCTGTGAAGGCTGGACTAGGGAAAGACATGTTTTTCTCTTGCAAGGGAACAAGAGATTATCCCCACCTTTCGGTAGCTTATGATACAGAAACTGCCATAATACGCATTTACAAATTTTGGGAAGCTACACCTTTGTAAAACCGAAATATGGAAAAAGGCCCATTTCTAGACTGAGCACGAGACTGACAAGCACTGCTTATTGATACCGCTGCTCCACACCATCCAACCACCACCTCCACCAAACCTGAACCCAGGAGGAAGCAGTAACATGAGAGTTGTCCTGCGTCATTCTTGCAACTCAACTGTAGTACTTCCACATTAAATTCTGGAATTTAGTTTCAGCATTTTTAAGTAGTCAATTTAGTTTTTTTACTAGAACGTGATCTTCAAACACTACCATTAAATTAGATAGTACAAGTCTGTAATCAAAACATTTTAAGCGTTAAAATCCCGACAAAGTATTACTCAACAATAATACATGTAATTTCTTATTAATTCCCTGATACATATAGTTTTAAAAGATTAATCACTTTCTACTTAAATGGAGAATTCAAATATTTTACTGGCATCTAAATCTTCATGCTGATTAGGCTTCCCTTCCCCAAGTTTTAGCAGTATTACATACCAACAAGATTTCTGGGAACTTGAATAAAATCCTCCACAAACTCCAAGTAACTTCTAGCCTTTTTTACTGCATCAGCAGTCTGGAAATGAATTAAAGAAAAAGGAGTTTATTTGTGAATGTAACGTGTTAAAAATAAGACCTTGTAGCAACAGCTGCAAGCCTTCCAAACATCAAAATTATTTTCAAAAACAGAAGAATAGAGACAAGATTAATCTAATTTTGAACTAAATGTTGAAGAAAAATAATTAAGTAAAATTCCCAGAAACAAAATTCAGTAGCAAAGCACCAGTAATGATTAAAACAACTTTTCCCATGCTATTTTAAGACATTTCAAAATATTATCTGCAACTTATCACAAACAAACCCCAGACATAAAGTATCTTACAAATATCTTGAAGCAGTTTCTGGTAGACGTTATTTGGGAAAACACAGCTAATTATATTCTTTTTCTCCAAAATCAAGAAACAATTTTCAAATCTAGAATCCATTTATAAAAAAAAAAATCAATATAACAATTATCACAAAGATTCTGTACTGCGAAGAAATACTTGTAAGAGGTCCTACCAGCATTCACAGAAACTTCAGCTTACAAGAATACTATGTTAAAAGGAACTTTGGATCATATATCTCGTTTCATCTGACACCGCAGTGAACGCGTAGTTATACGGCTACGATTAGGTGGGCAATCCCTAAAACTATAGTTTAACCTCTGCATTTTCCTCTAAACCGCTTTGGAAGCATCCATTTTTTTCTCAACAGAAACTGTGCTACCATCAATATAGTCAACAATATAAATCTATTTTGTAATTTTTAATGTCATTTTTAACGTGCAATATGCTATTACATTTCCCAGTGGGCCACATGTGGAAAAACGGGGAAGGAGAAAATGAGTTTTAGATTTCTGTGTCTCTTGACAGCATCTAAAGATTCTGTCACCTGGTAAGACATTTCCAAGGCTGAAAGGCAATCTCTCCATAAATCTCTACAGGCTTGCTGTAAGCAGTGACTGCCTTTACAGCCTTTTCCGTAAGAAAGGTGTACTGATTTTTCAGAACAGCCTAAATAAAACAGCTGTTAGAAGTTCTCTCCTCTATGAAAATTCTGTTCTCTTACTCATTATTCAAGAGAACAGAAAGAAAACACCACAATCAGTCACACAGAACCTTTGTTGTACCAGAGACACCTATTTTGCATTGCAAGTCTTAATACCAAGTACTGTTTGCAAATATGCATTAACCCTCAGTGAATAAATGCCGCCAGAATGACACAAGCAGCTACTCCTGCAGGTGTGCGCACACTCACAAGGTTTGCCCACCACACAGCCCACTTGTATCTTCAGAAAAGGGACTTGCTGGGGAAAGGCTGGGAGGCTGCGTTCAGAGCACGGTGCTCTACAGGAGAATCTGGCAGCAGTCAGACAAATGGGGGATTCAAAGGAGCAGCAACGCTGCAGGAAGGTACAGGAACATAGACACAACACACCAAGCCTGTTCAGAACTGACTACAAGTAGGAAGTTTTCTATTTTCTCTACAAAAATTCTTCTGCTTCTGTTTCTCTCCTGTCTTATGCTTGACTGGAAACTAAGCCTGAATTACACGCACCTTCAGAGAAACTCTCTCCTGTAACTGCAGGCAAATTACAGTAGTGCAACCTGAACTCTACAGTGATCGCTAAAACGCTGTACAACACTAAGGAACCTGTCCTAATCATGTATCACCTCCATATTGCAAGTAATACTACAACCAAGGCACTCTCCTTCCAGAATGCTGGTTTCTGACCACAGTTCATCTACAATGTTTTCCAAGATAAGACAGTGTCATTGGTTAGTGGGGACGACTCCTATAAATGTTCTCTTATAGCTTTATTATTACATGACAGAAATTAACTGACAGTTAATTGAGGCTATGAAGATGGTGAAACAAGAAACAAAGCTTCAAATTAGCAACAGCAAAAGTATAGAATTAAGGAAGGAATATCAGTCAGTAACGACAGCTTTTGAGCACAGTTTCCATTTTACACGAATGCCTCAGCCCTTCAATCTATCATCTTTTAGCCAACACGTGACATGAGAGTTCCATCAGTTCCTGTACCTTTTAAAGTAGGGAAGTCCTAGAAGAACAAAAAAATGTATAAACCTCTTTCTGGCTAAGGTCAAAACACTAGCACAAGAAATATGGGCTAACTGGATTTCAAGAGAAAGAAACAAGCAATCAAGCATGGAAACCAGATGAAGAGGAAGTTGTTGCAGGGCGCAAAGGCTACGCTGCTAACATGATCCAAACTTCAATACACATTAGCGATTTTTCACCTTCAATGAACTCTACAAATAGGACACAACTAACTGAAGAGTTCACAATATCCTGCCTAAGAGGTATGTTTATCAATTATCTCCCAAATAAAGATGAAGGAACAGCAACTGCTTTCACAGAAGCAGTGTCAGGATGAGAATATAAACAACTGCCAGGAGCTGCCGTTCTCTAATGCACCCATACACACATCTACACTTTGTCACAAGCGCTCAGAACCTTTGCGCAAGCACAACCTGTGTGATGCATTCACACCCCAACATGAGAGAGCACGTGAAGGTGATTTGGACAACATATTCTTCATTCCTCGCAGTCAGTAATTCAGAAAAGGAGAGGAAAAATAATTTCCCTCTCTCTAAAAAAAAATAAAATAAAATAATCAGTGTGCATGTGGATTAAAGACCTCAAAGAATTCCAGTTACTTACTAGTAACTACCTTTCTAACTTTGAATGACAGTCTACGCATCCATTCGTGCCTTGGTTACCTCACACAGTAGGCCATACAATCAAGACATGTCCAGGTTACCTGAAGAATATTCTTTATATATCTATTCTTTAATAGAAAGAAATGAAGGATATTTTTCTAAACTCAGCATTACACCTTTTGCGGCAGGAGAGTTCTAAATGAATGTCAAACAAGAACTGTATGGCTGTGGATTTTAGGGAAAATGTTTTGTAACACAGTCACTAAGGTAAGTCTAGTGGCTACATGCTGGCGGAGCACACTCCTATTGCAAATGGTGGATGTGTCTCAGGAGTCTCACACCAGTTTCTGGGACAAGATTCCAAAAGTCTCTCCAGCTCTTTCAGACGTTCCCTAATGGGGGAAAAAAAAAAACACAAACCCCAAATACCTCTGGGAGTCATTTGAAAAGCCTTATGTCAAATCCTCCTAAGTCACAGCAGGGAACAATGCCTTTTCCATTGTGATTCAAGTCTTTTTTCAAGAAATAAAATAAAAGACATATTAGTCTCCTGGTTTAAATGGAATTGAGCTCACAAAAGCTCCAAACGGGAAACGAGTTTTATTGCTTTCTCCAAAGGGAAAAAGCCTGAGAAAGCCAGGATAGATAGGACCTACTATCCTTCTATCCAAAGGAACAGTCATCATACAGTTAAGTATCTTAAAATAAACTGTAGAAGAGAGAAAAAGCTCAAGTGTTAAGAACTGCACAAGAATTTAATGCGATTCAATTCTGCCAGTAAAGAAGGTCTAAGAGAAGCTTTCCTGTTTCTGGTAAGGTTCTCCCTTGGTGGGGAAGCGCAAGATTGCAAAAGCAATAGCCACTAACTGTCCAAGCTCTGAAGTTCACAGTATTGCGGTCTCCGTAACAAGCAGCGGTTCAGGCAGAAGTGGAAGGGTCTTGGAATCAAAGTGGTCTTGACCAGACAAGGAAAAAGCATGAACAGCATCCCATACAGTTTAGCTTCCTTCTAATCATACAGATTTCCAATATGCTTTAAAATTTATCTCCACCTTCCTTCCCTCAAAGATTCTGGCCCTGAACAACACTGAACTTTTATCTGCATGCAAAGCGTTAGCTATGGGAGACCCTACGACCATGACTACAACGTCAAGGACACCAGATCACAACTCCCACACATCTCACAGCCTAAAACCATCTGCCTGTGCATTCAGCCATTAGGGCCTGGCTGCTTGCCAACTCCAGCCAAAAAGAGGCAAAAAGAGTAGACAAGTACACCTAGATGCTGAAACCCTTGTCACATGGAGCATTTAGGTTGCCTGGCTTTTTTAGAAGCAGCTATCACTTCTAGGAAAGACAAGACTGGATGTATCTAAAGGCATTTTTATTTAGGGGGCATCTGGTATTTATAATCATTGCTGTGCACGACTGTAAGAGGCTGGTGACAGTCATAACCTTTCCACAAGTTTCAGCATCACATTGTTCACGTTAAAGAGACTGAAACTGGAACACACCAGACATTCTACTGCGTTTGAACTTGTCTAATTCTGCTTCACAAACTGTGAGATGTGATTTACTATTAGTACTAGGTCAAAGAAGGATCTGTTGCCACCCTCATACCCTGGAAGTGTTTAAGGTCTCAAAAAAATAGGACACACAACTTCAGAGATACTGTGGAGTACAGAAGTTCGTCCTCCCCTCAGCAATATCAACCTCATCTGACCCCTGGATCACAACCAGCTTCTACTCCTGACATGCATGGAACATAATTCAAGACCACAGATTCCTGAAACCATAGACAACCAAGGATTTCCAGAAGTGTTAACACCAGAGACTCAGGTGTTACTGGCACCTGTAGAGTTGGTAACATGGGATAAAAACCTTCAAGAAATATTCTCACAGGGCCCTGGTGACAGTGGCATCTTTGTCACTACTCTTCTGCCTCCCGAACGGACCATTGTTTTGGTCCAAAGACCAGCTACATTTCAAGGCACTTGTGAGGTTTAAAGCACATCAGTTAGAGTCACACAAATGGAATTACCATGGAGCAAATCAGCATTACTTTGCCAAAGCCAGCATTAAATTCCCAAAATAAAAGGGTTAGAAGCAGCAGATGTATGCTTTAACACGTTTGGCTAGGTCAGAGGAGCAGACACCACACGTCAAAAACCATATGAACTAGAAAGAGAGGAGAGGGAGAACCAACAACAGCAGCACATACAGCCTGAAGGAAAAAAATAAGTCTGTGATCAAGTAAAATAGCAGCAAATGATACTTCTCTCAGGTGGACCAAGATGTACAGTGCAGTTACAGAATTTGTTCATCAGTACATGGACTGATTAGGACAGAAAACATCTTATGGAGGTCACCACTGCAATTACATCTTGTATTTCAAATACACATAGTACAAGCTGCCATTGTGTGAACATGCATATAGACACTCAGACAACTACTCGGATATTTCCAGCTTTTAGTTCTGGGTACAACTCTCACCACTCTAAAAGCAGATAGAGTGAAATGCTCATCAGATTCATACAAAGTTCCCCTCTTACCTCTCCATAGATTCTGAAAGTACCAGTATCCTCCTCGAGTTCAATGGCAGTAACTCCTGGAACCTTTCTGGCTTGCTGTATGTTACTGCCATGTGTTCCTATAGCAAGTCCCATTAAATCTTCTCTGACTACAAATTCCTCATGAAATGCTGCAGCAAGCTGTTTTGTGCACTGAAGGAAAAACAAAATAAGACTCATCCACATGCCCCCAGTGTAATGTACAGTTATGTGCTCAGTTTCAAGCAATAAGAATTACAAGATATGGCTTACTTCTAAGTGTTTTGTAGCTTCTTCATTTCTTGACATAAGCATAAGTTTGGTACGAATGCTGCGCAAATGCATGTCACTCAGGATATTCACTCTCTTCACTGTTGCTTCACTGGCAGACTACAAGAGAGAAGGAACATGAAGTTTCATTTTTTAAGCAAATCTACATTTACAGGATAAATCAGAAACCTATTTAAACTAAATGATGAACATGGTCTAAGTTTCCAGTACTTACGTGGACATTATTCTTCCCTAAAACAAAGCATGAGAAATTCAGCACCACCTCTGCAAACCAACAATTTTCTGTTCTCACTCACAGCGTATTTTACAATAAAGAGTTTGCTGCTGGATATACACAGTAACTCGTTCCCCAGACAAACAAATTAAATATCATTCATTCATCATTAAATATCATTAAATATCATTAAATATCATTGTCACTCACTGTCTGAATGGCAGAGCTAAGGAAATATGCAAGGAAAACACAACTCTGGAGAGCGAGGTTCAAGTAGATGATATCAAGTAAATAGAAACTAATGCTGGGAAAAGTCTACATGGTAAGAGAAAACTGTCACAGAAGAGTCTGACTGACCAATTCCTTAATGGCTACACTGAACTGTTACAGTTCTTCATGGGGAAACCCAGCTGTAGGTCAAAGTGCACACTATAATATGGCACGGGAAGAAATCTACTGCTCCAGAGCAGAGTAAGCTAGAGTTAGCTTTGAGCCATCTGCACAAATCAGTGCAACGGCACTCAGTTGTAGATGACAAAAATCATAACAACGAGAATGAAAGCTGCTCCTAAATTTAGGCCATATGCAGTGCAGAACTTGTAGCCCCTCCAAAATGCCTGTCCCCAAATATAAAATGTAAACACATCTACTTGTATTAAATCTCTCACAGTTTACATAGCTTGACAAGTTAAACCATTTTCCACACAAATATACAGCTATGTACTTCCCATAAATAACATACTGAAAATTCATGCAACGTTTACATAGAAATAATTACTTACCAGTATTATTAGTTGAGCAGTTTCAGCATGATAAAAAATTCGACATGCTCCCACAGCTTTCTTGAAATCTTTATGTGCATTTTCATTAGCACACCTGAAGAGACAAAGGGATTGTTATTTCCACAAGCTGCATCAAAACAGAGCATGTAGTATCACGATCAGAATGAAGAATGTTTCAAGAGTTTATGGCAAAGACTGTTCAGAAGCTGGAAAATTCCCATTCTCCTTAAGATGGTTCCAGCGCTTATTTCTCTGTGGACTCTATGCCATCATGGTTATTTGGCAAGTCCCAGTACCAGAGGCCCACTGTGAGTGCACCACCTGTAGAAGCCCAAAGGAAAACCTGAAGCTCCCATCTCAGAACTTGCTTTTTGTCCCCACCTCAAAACCTCAACAGGGATCCCAGTCACCAGTTTCCAAACCAGCTACTGCAGCCATACCCACCCTTAAGGTTCTGCAGGGACCTGTAAACTGGCCTCTAAAACAGAAGCCAAGTATGTTTTTTCGCCCCTCAAGCACAGTAAATGCCGTATTAAAGTGTGCAGAGCTACTCACGCATCTCTCAGATCTTCAGGAACATCCACTGTGCACTTGAAAAAGGTGTTCTTTTTGACAGTTTTATTTTGATTCACAGGTCGGAGTCGTTCATAAGTGACAATTTCATTGTAAGTGGCATCACAAGCAGCATATTCAATGACATAAAACTATGGAAGAATTTTTTTTAAAAATGGTAACCAGTAAGGAGGAAGAAAAATATAGTAGCATTACCAACATCACCTATAAAGTACAAAATATGAATATATATACTAAAATATAAATCTGAGTTGACACAATGCTACAATTCTACACAAATGAACCTGGACACATTTCAGTACCCCTCTGATACCTCAGTGAAGTCAGGACACCGTATCAGTATGTCAGCCCCCCGTAAAAGCAGCTTTAATTATTTTTTCTCATGCCCATCCCTCTTCAAATACCTACTTTAGTCCCAATCAAGTTCCAAAATTAAAAATGTTTACTGTAGCTCTTATTCTATAAAATACCTAATAGAGAAGCAAACAATACTCATTCTTCGCAGAAATACCTACTCTGCAACAATAAAAAACAAACAAACAAAAAAACAAAAACAAACGCAAATCCACTGATTCAATGTGCAAACTACCTGTGAATCATGTAAGATCAAAAGGAAAATAAAAATACAATTTGATACACACTATCCCAAATTTAGGAAGGCAAGAGAACTAAGAAGATTTAATAGCTACCAATAGGCTACTCCTAAACTTCCACCCAACGCGTGCAAGTACAAAGAAGCTCGTGTGCAGAGTATCCCTGAAGCCTGGCTTTGTGTTAGGGATGCAGCCTTCTCCTACCCTCACTTCCACCTGTACGCAATTTAGGAATGGGGCAGTATTTTCTCCTCTTCCTCCCTCAAAACTGTTATCTGCTTTTGTCACCACACAAAATTTACTCAAGTATCAGGAAAAAGTAAATCATTAATGTTGTGACATACTTTTTCCACATGCTATTTTCCAATTTCTAGTTTTAAGTTTAGCTTAGGTATCATCCTAATCATATAAAGCTGCTTTGAAACATACCACAAAACAAGCTAAGTAATAATAATGAAAAATAATACTAAACAGACAACTGAATTTAAAAGAACTACCACTGTATGCTTAAAAAAATTAACTCCTATAGTTAAAGATAATTCTGGTTGTCGGAACAATCACAAAGCTAATTATCATTAGATACACGGCTTGTTTCTGAATTTCACATTTACTTTGAGGAAAAAAATTGAATATGGAACCATGTTAAAGACTGCACAAAGAAGTCAAAATTGAACTGTGAGGGCTTTTTGGGGGGGACAATTCCACAAAGTANTAGAAAATTAAGTTTTGGATAAAACTGCATTTAAATTCAGAATAAAAAAAAAAATTTCTTTTACAGCTTTTTAAAATAATTAGCATAGCAAGGTAACTGATAGTAAAATTCTAAATTTCTGTGACATGAGAAGTAGATTAGCCACAAATAACAAACATTATCATTTAAATCAGTTTGTCTCCTCTCGTTTTCTTAAAAAGCTGTTCATCCGCAAGGATGAAGACACAGAAACTTCCTTTGGTAACTCTTCAACACCACCTTGCCCTCACAGAGCTCAAAAGCAGTTACTATTTGTTGAGAGTTTTTAAACAGTATCAGAAATTGAACAATATTTTTTTCTTCAGCCTCATTTCCTTTGGTTTTAGGAATCTAATACAGTGGAAGCATCAAAATACAGGACCCTTCCTACGATGAATTTAAATTCTCCTGCTTCCGTTTCACAAAATAAAGCTTTAATGAGACTGTATCAGACACTGCCATAGCTCTATACTCCTAAGTATCTGAATCTACTTTGCAGTTACTTTGCAGCTGCAACTCTAACAGTCAATGTAAAATACGAACTTGACATATGTAAAAGCAAACCAACCAGTGTCTTTCCACTACAGTAGAAATGCATACACAAAGAAGAACCCACAGCAACACACATCGACAGCTACCGCATGCTTAATTTATGGACTTTAAACAGACTTTAATCACAGGTAAAGCGTACTGCTTTACTTCATTTTTAGCACCAAGTTCAATTCACAAAGTAGGTTTATTAGAAGTCCTGTTCTTATGCATGCATACAGTCCTCCAAGCAATTAAAGTACTAATAATGGAAATGACTTGCTCAGCCATAAAAACGTAACCCTCAGCTGTATAATGCAGCATGGGTCATTCCAAAGCAGTCACAACGTGTAATTCTGTTTTGCCGTGGTTTTGTATTTGTAGTACTTTATTCATAGTTTTTCCATCAAAGACCTTTCATATTTACTGTATTTAACATAACAGCATGAAATGTGTAGGTTTTAAAATAATTTACCTCTCCTTTCATCATTCGAACTTTTGCCAGCCACCAGCCACAAGGTTCTTGGTCATTTGCTCTAGAATAAACCTGAAAATTAAAGTAGTAAGAAGCACTGAAAGCACATACAGGCATAATTCAATGGCCTGCACATATAATAAACAAACGAAGAACATCCCAACTTTTCCAATTTTCATTAAAATGGAACAGTATTCTACATGAAAGTAATTTTTATATAAATTATCCAGGCATGTGCTTCTTGCACAAATTTGTATTATTTTGCACTACAAGGATCGTGAACAGATTTCCTTTGCGTATCTCACAGACAATTCAACAGAAATTTCTAAAGGAAGACAAAACCTTGGCTCAGCGCTTATTCCGGGGCAGTTCCTCACTAAATTCAAACATCGTCTTCACACTAGAAGTTCATATATAGAAGTAACTCCACAACTAAGATTTTTGCTTTGTCCTCGGCTTGCTTGATATAGCTAGGACTACTGAAATGAACCAAGTCATCATACGACCACGCATTTCTTATTTGACAACCGCTACCAAGTTAATGCAAGATCAGATACAGAACAGATGACTTCAGAAGCTTTCATTTTCCTCATCTTCTCTAAGTTCCATTTACTCCTTATACACTTCTGACAGGCCAAAGTCATTTGCATGCAGACTAAACAAGAAGTTTTGCAATAGCAAGGAGGTAGAAAAATAATTCTTTACATTTAACCTCTAACAAAGCCAACAAGTAACATGTATTTCAAATAAAATAGCAGAAGAACCCAGCACGTGTACTACAAGGTTTCTACAATTTCTAACCCAAAACTATAAAGGCATGCTAAAGAAATTCATTACTTTGATTTAAAGGGAAGTAAATTACTAAAGACAATACAATAAGCTGGGAACAGAACATGCAACTTTTAATTTCCTGGTTTAATATGTCATTTCTAATTAACACTGTTTTGCTGCGAAACAGTGTAATTCATACCATTTCCTACCAGACACTTCATCAGGGTTAATACTCTTGCTATTGGAAGAGCTTTATTACAGCTTCACACCAAAACATTACCAACAGCTCCAGTAAATCCATTACTAGAGACATACTCCATTTTAAAACTTCACTTTGCTAATGTACTTACAGTCATCATCACCACTTCGAACTGACAATCAGTTACTTATCAGGACAGTTCATTAGGATAAACTCACCTCCACTTCATCTCCTTCACCAATTTCTTTCTTGATATCAGGGGGTGGTGGTAATCTGACTTCATTAAAGGGGACCTGGCGCTCTGGTTGCCAACTGAAAGTTGAAGAGACATTACACATTTTTTCTATAATATTCCTGTTGTTTTCTTAGTTTTATTTTTAGAACTCTTGAGTTTTAACTAAACTCACTCTTTTCATATAATCAAGTGTTTTTTCATTGCTAGAAAACAAACCTTATAAGCAAAGGAACAAAATAATGCTGTCAACACAAAAATAGTACCTGGGAAGATATTTAATGACAAAATAATTTTTAAATTAACCGAAAAATTTAACTTGACTAGGTTCACTAAATGGCTTTTGTAAAACCCCAGTGAAAAGATTATTACAGGAGGTACCTACATTTCTACTGTTCAAGTCAAAGTCTTTATACAGACGTAAGCTTATCTTTACAGTCCACCATGGGGTTCATCCCTTTCTTCACCTCATACTTAACATTTCAACTGCTTACTTGATGTTTTAAGTAGTCCAGGAAAATCTGACTCCGACCATTAACAAAACTTACATTTCTACCTACAAACTTGTTAACACTCCCCACTAAGTGTCTGGCAAACAGATTCAGTTCAAAATACACCTTTATATCTGTTTATCAATACCAATTACTAGGCATATAAAATTAAAATTTTGCCTTCATATACAAAAAGGCTATTTATTTTACCATAGCTGGTTCACAAAGCATTTTACTTGTAAAAGTGTATGTTTTAGGTGCATTTTACAAAGACTACCTAGAGCAATTGCCATCCTCTGTGTTCTCCTGAAATTTGTTTTCCTTTTACTCTGTGAATGTCACAGAATACCATCAGCTGTTCCTCACTCTTTTAGCCAGAAACCCATTTGAACTCTCCAGAGGTTGAAATAAAACCAGGGGAAAACACACTCCCCCCACAAAAACCTTAGAATAGCTGTGGGATTTTAACAGTATCTGTCGAAGTATTCCAATGTTCATAATTTATGCCGATCTTAATCAAAGTTCACATCAGGTACAGACAGGATGCAGAACAAACTTGTAACAGTAAGGATTACTGTAATTGATTTGTTCTGCTTACTTCCAGTACATGCGGACAGAGCAGCCTAAGTGAGCAGAACAAGTAAGCATTAAGAGCAAAGAGAACTTCTGCAACTTTCTACAAGATGGATACGTTTCTATGTTTTCTCTGAAAAGACAGCTTATGCTCAAGTACCTCACGTAATAAAGATGTGAGGTATCCATATAGTTTTGCTCTAGCCATTATTATACACTTTATTTTTCTTTTAACAACAGTGGAACTTCGAAAAACAAGAAAAACCCGTTAAGATTATGGGTAGCTTTTGTTGAAGCTGGATGGTATTTTGGCCATAAAATGCTATTTAAATCTTATTCTGTTTCTGAGAAATGGTGAAAGGGGCTGGCAAAAATCACTTCCAATTCAATTGCCCTTGTTGCAACTATAGTGGTCCCTAAACTCAGGGTTTGGGTTTTTCCTTCCCCTCCCTGCCTTCAATAATTTATTACTCTCACAGATGCAAAGGCAAATATTAAGACTTGAGGACAAAATACATTCCCTAAATTATAGGGTATATAAAACTTCAGTTTGGAAACAGTACAAGCATAATAATAACCAAATAACAGAATCAAAAATGTCACAAACTCAAGTGAGCTGCTTAAAGTTCTCTTGAGAATCTCAGCTGTGCCTTGTAGTTAAAGAATCTAGCAAATGGGAGCTTACAGAAAGTTATAAACTGGTCACAATGAGATACTATGATTGAAGAGACCTTGTACCTTCAATAAAATCCACCTGAAGTAGCAGTAGGCTAATTTTGGTTCCATCTCTAATCAATTGAAGAACTACATCCACTTACTCCATCCACTTAGGAATTTAACTCAGTAAAAAGGGTAATAATTTATCAGATTTACAACACAGAGCAATTTGACTAGAACTGTGTACACACTTCCTAATAAAACCTATTTTTGGTGAACAAAACACTCAACGTATGTGGTAGCCCATCCTTTTTGGAAAAGGGCTACTGCTGCCAGACTTTCTATAAAACACATGGATGACAGGGATACTAAACAAATGTGTTTGCCAACCATTAGACCCCTGCTGTGAACCACAGGCACTTCCTTTAGCTTACTTGGTTTCTGATGTGAAAATATATGCTTTGAAGGCAAAGAGCCTCCTGCCTTAAAGAAAAGTAATATGGATGTTGAATATGAAACTGAAAGTGTGCCACATCTCCTCAGACCACGGATCGCATGAAAGACCCAATTTGTTTTTTCCATTTGTTGGGTTTTGGGGTGGGGGTATGAAAACCTAGAAGACATAAATTCCATAATCACCTCAGCAAGCGTTAGTACAAATAATGGTTGCCAACTCATCTTCTAACTATTTTTCATTAAGGAAGGGCTAGAAAACACAGGTTAGAAAGAAACAAAGACTGGACTTCCCAGGGTAAACCCTAGGATTACTTCTTGCTACCCCCTAGGGTTTATTTTTATACATGTGTATATATGTATACACATATAAATGCACACACATATATATACACACATACACACCCTAGAATTGTATATTTAGAATTATAAAATACCGTCTATAAACACACACACACACTCCCTATGGTATTACCTTTATTACCCAGCAATCTTTCTTGAAGAAAGGCTCAAAGACTAATCTACAGGTTGGTGCTGGCAGAGTTTAGTAATAATTTTCACAACAAAAGCTGACACATTTTTAGGATCTCCACCTAGCAACTGAAAGGGAAACAGGAAAGTGGCTGTAGCTCCCAGAACATCTTAAATTAGCCCTGGAATCTCCCAGGTAATCCAGGGTGTTATCAGTCTGAACACTAAACAACAGATATTCATTTGCACTTCACTATCCCATGGATTATCTTTGACTTGCCACAAGTCCCCAGTAGCACTGCTGTGTTTATATATTAAATGAAGAGGGCCTCACAGAAAATTCTTTCTCCAGATTTACAGATTTGCACTCTTTTCCACAAAAAAATTGGGGTCTTTAAACTGGATATGTACAGATATTTATTTATTTAATAGTTAATAAGAAAAAACAATCACCGTCAGGATACTTCTACCTATTTCTCTCTGGCTGAGAACACTGATCAGCATTCCTCAGAACAGACATATAGAGAATTGTTTATTTAATAGAAGTACTTTGGTATTTTCCATCTTCTTCTGCTTTAGCCCCTGCCACCGATTATTATTTTAATTAAATTTGGCCGTCACATCTGCGGGCATTACTAAAGATACCAAAAAACGTAAAGGACTCTGTAACTGATGAGCTGAACTCCAATACAGCAATTCAAGAAGGTAGTTCATGGAAACTGTGCACAATAGTGCCTTTCTAATGAAATCTACTTCCTCTTAATGTCAAAACAAACAAAAAAAAAAAACCCAAAGCAAAAACTGAAATAACAACCTAATACTGAAATTATTTTTTTAATAAAATACTTACTTGTTTTCAAATACAACTGTGAGGGAGTCCTCATGAACATCTTTGATAAATCCCTAAAACAAAAACATTTTTGTTATAAGAATGCATGTGAAATCACAACAAGGCAGCAATTTCAATGCAGCCTGAAACTAAGCCAAACAACAGACCACCACTAATACTATGCTTCCAATTTAAGAAAGCTCCAAGACACGATCCCACTGTTCGCATGAGGTTGTTGATACTCTTAGTTGGCCATTCTAAAAAATACAGTGCACAGGGATTGTTTCAAATGACCGTTTAAATCAGACCAGCACATTTACAACTGAAAACTCACTATCAGAGTTTACAATTTTATCTACAGGTGTGCACAACTGTTTTACGGGAACAAAATGAGACTCAGGCCCAGGGCAAGTAGTACAACCCACAATACAATGTCAAATAGCTGTGCATAGCACTGTTTGCTTTAGAGGCCTTCTTCTCAACACAAAACTGAATCCCAAACAACTGTCCTTCAGAACGGTATGACGGCAAGTTTGGATAAAATTTGGCAATACAGGCTGTCATAGAGCTAATTACAGTATCATCTTTCACATGCCAAATTGGGGACTCTATGAGGCCAAACACCTGTAGCACCTCACAGGAAAACAAACATAATACAGTATTTCGTGGTTTTCTGTGTCACATTATGACCATCTGTCCTGGTTTGAGGCCTAAACCACGACATCATCTCAGGAACAATTGAGGGGAAATCCCATTCTCCTTTCTTTGGAAAAACAAAGAGCTTCTTTAGGGGGCACTGATTATGTCAAAAACCTAAAGACAAAGAACAACCTGATAGATACAGCTGTGCTCAAGCATCCATGCAGAAATTAAGTTCCTACATGTCTTGTTTAAGGAAGCCAGGCATGTTCCAAAAANAAAAAAAAAAAAAAAAAAAAAAAAAAAAAAAGGCAGCTAAACAGACAAGAAAGACCTTTCAAACTACTCCTGCTTTTGCTATAGCCTGGTATTTGCCCAAGCAGAGGAGGTCAAGGAGGAACCTGCAGCATTACAGGAGTAAGAGAGTTGCACAGCTATGTTAAGAGAAGTTCCAGGAAATCTGCTGAATGGATTATATCCATTTAAGAAACTGCCAACTGAAGAGGTCGAAGAACGCGTCTACTGTGCAAGGAGCAACTAGTCCACAGAGGTATTATGTGTCAGCTCAGGGAAAGATAAATTTTGACACAGGAGATCCCTCAATGTAAGGACAGACAGTAAAGGAGCCCACCCTGACAGCTGGTTGCAAAGGGCCTATATAAACAAAATCTCCTTTTACCTGAACTCGTACTTGAGCAATGCTGTGAGCATTTGCTCAAACCCTGCTTTTCTGCTCCCTGAGCTTCACTCAAAACCATCTGCCAGCAACACAGAAGACTGGTTCTAGCAGAAAGCATACTGATAATCCTGAACAAAGCAGGTCACCAGAAAGCACAGAAATCTCCTCATTGAGCCACCTAGTATGTTCCTAATAAAATAAACCCTTCCAAAGGTTGTCCTGCCACTGCAAGGGGAAGGAAGGCAGATCTCTTTCTTTGACTGAAACAGTTGGCAATGAAATACACCTGCAATCAGGGACTTCCAGTTTCAAGGAAGTTTCTGCACAGGTAAACTGGACAGGAATATTGAAGTTATGTCTGTTTAAAGAGGCAATAAGCATACAAAATTTTACTGCCTGAAGTATGTGTTAGCTCACAGCAGAGGTAAAGCAGAAATTTTACTAAATTTATGTCCCTTTAAACATGCCCCAACATGGGGAGGAATTAACACAGCATGAAGTGCAGGAAATAAAAGTCGTTCTACTACAGTCCATTCAAACTCTATCCAGGGACAAAATGACCAAGGCACAGCACTGCGTTCATGCCGTCCAAGGTTCTGCCGAATGACAACTTATCAAGAGAAAGCAGTATTTACAGAAAGAGATTTAACTCCCTACTATGGACAGCCATTTATCTGCATTCCAAGAGTCTGTGATTCAATATTAAGTCTTTGCCTCATTATGCTGCTTTATTTCATAGCTGAACCTTACCTCTTATTTATGTTATTGCATGCTCTCACAGTACTCAACATGGGAGGGGACGAATATGTACTTAATTTGTAAGCTCAGGCTATAGTAGCTAAAAATTTATTCTGCAGATCTGAATTCAGTTATCTTTCCTTTGTTAAAAAACAGAACTTCAGAATCAAGAGGGATTCAAAATCAGGTACCATAAAACGCCTGAAAAACATTCAGAACATAATAGTCTGCAGAGTTCAGAAAATCCTGAATTCAGTGATTAGCTGCTGGTTTCACGAATAAGACAGAAGAAGTGGAAAAAAGGAACCCCAACAGCACTGACTTTCCAGGATTTTAGACAATTAGTCCATTGTTAGGTAAAATCTAGCTTTCCATGTAACAGTACAAACAGGTTTATTACTCACAACTGATTTTCAAGCTAACGTCCTACTGAAGAAAGGGAAAGTTGAAGTGGAACAATAATGCAGAGATATGACTAGCAGCAGACTAACAGCTGACACTGCACAAACGTCAGCTGCATAAACAGACACATTAAACACTTTTTAATAAAAATCGGAAGTACAAATTCCAACACAGAATCTGTACATTTTACAGCACCGTGTGGGTTTCAGGAACTCCTTCACACAAGGAAGTCTTTCAGTTCAAAGCAAGCACACTGCTCTTCCCATATGAGAATCAATGCAGAGTCATGGCTAACAGACGTGTATGCAGTAACTTTCTTGAAATTATCTGAACAGCATTCTTGAACTCCTTCACTCCACAGTATTTATATATGGGAAACACTCAAAATCAAATATAACATTTATCAGGTATGCACTTCAGGTCACAAATGCACATATGCAAAGCATCAAATAAAATTACATAATTATTTAAATAACTATACTGTTGCAAGGCCTGAAAAAAGTCTGATCAGAGTCTTAACTGTATAAACACAAGACTATTAGTGGAGGACTAACATAAAAGTCCAAAATCCCAAATATAATTCTTCCTACCATTGTCAATTTCTCTACAGCTGTGGGGAAGAATTCACATTTACAGTAACTGAAGCACAGCAGTCTACGAGGTATTATAGATTGTATGGTTCATCTGTAATACAACTAGAAATGATCAGAATTCAGTAGGTTTTAAATACAGTTTTATAAGAAATTATTCCCTTATTACCAAGAAACATGCCAAAAGTATCATTAAAACATTTGTCTAAAGTAGGAACTCCCGCATACTACTTTCCTACCTACAACCCTGACCGTCACAAGTCCAAGATAAAAAGAGAGAAACAGATTTCTTGCATATCAGGATGACAGTTAATCTATTTTTTAAAGAAGAGCCTAGACAGTTTTTTTCCAAAAGAAGTTTTACAAAAAACCTGTGATGAGATATTTTGCAATACAAAGCAGATCTTTTTACATAAAAAGTTGTATCAAATCCTGTAAATTCACAAGGATTTCTTCAGAAAGGGTGTGATGAACATAAAACAGAAAAGTAAATATCCTGGTTTTCAACTACGAATTTTGACGGGAGTTCTTTATCAGCGAGGTAACCTATATAAATAGATTTTTACTCTAAGCTTGCACTAGTGATGTCTGATACTGTATCAAAAACATTTTCTACTATATTAAGTAATGATGCATCATCTTAACTTTTGCTCAAATGAACAAGGTACTCCATTACTGAACTTTCATTTAGCAGTGTTGCCTAAGATAGATAATGCTAATATCTAAGTTTGAAGTGTTCTATGATCCTTACACATCATTCCATGTACCCTCATTCCAAATACAGGTGATGAGGCAGAGCTAACAACAGACCACCAAACACATCTACAATAAATATACTGGCATCAAAAACACATCATGAAGAACTGTATTATCAGCAAGTAAGCTTACGTGTTAACACTTGTGTGTGTTTTACACCACATACAAAACTGTGAAGGCAGGAAGGGAAGAAAAACTGATGTGACTTCATCTTTCCAGACCTCTGATTTGGACTGTCCAGATATCAGTGTCAGTCACTCAGTTTACGCTGTGAGCTGGATCTCTGGAAGCCCACGTATGCCTTGCTTGCTGCAGCCCAGCTCATGAGGCAGACAGGGGACTATACTGTACTACAGGCTATTAATGTCGCACTGGCTCCCCAAGCACTTCGGTACAGACCTGTCTCTGCCACTCACTTGGTAAAAGCCAGGCTCCCAACACTAGCACCTGTAAAATGAGGGCTAATATTGCTAAGACTCCTGCCTAGGTTTGGGATCAGAGATCCAGTAAATCTAACACAGGGCCATAACACGTTAAGTATGACCAAAAGGACAGGAAATTATGAACGGATCATTTGCCACCAAAATCGCTACAGTTGAGACTTCATCTCACAACACACACACACTCTCTTTCCCTTTTACCTGGGTTTTGCTCATGGACTTAGGATTAGGATCTGCTGATAACATAAACGGATCAAGACTTACTGAAGTGCCCTTACAGTGAACTGTATGTCTCTGCATATATATACACACACGTGTTGGGTTTTTTTTATAAAATATAGTTCCAGGTAAAGTCACAAAATCTGTGTAACAGGCAGATCCAATCCAAGTTCCCTCTTCATCCTGCTTTCTTAAGTTTATCTGACCCCCAAGCAGGATAGTCCAATGCAAAAATGAGGTGCGGTTAGTTTAGCTGCAAACATTCTTTCCAGGGATACCCAGTGTGTTGGCTTTTGAGTCACACACACCTGCACACTAAAAACTATATACTAAGATCACCTTACTTACTGCTGAGCAGATTTCAAACATTAAACGCTTTGGCATCTGGTACCAGGACTGTTTCTGAATCAGTGATGTAAAGGTCAAGAAGCCTATATCCAATTACCAATCCTTTCACTCCTTTCAGAGGCAAGAACCATTAGCATTTTTAACTAACATTCAGGTACAACTCTTTCATGCAACGAATGCATGGAAGAATTATTACTAAGGGTTGTATCCCATGCTGACCCCCCCCAGGAAAAAAAAAGTATAAAAAAATAAAAGCAAACACAGGAAACTTGTAAATAATCAAACCACTGGACAAAAAAGACCATAAAGTATTATTTCATTAGAAGTGATCAGCTGCACCTGCTCATAAAAGGAACTGATAAAAGAAAGCAGATCTAGCTTGCCACAAACCACAAACATTACAAGCAGGCATCAGGTAAGGAAGAGATCCTGAATTGTAATAGCAATCACAGTTTAATCTATGACATTACTGCTTATTTCCATTCACAATCATAATTATCATATGTAAATTCAAGGGTCCTTATAACAGTTACGCAAGAACTTCAGCACTGAATCCCCTGGTTTAGGCTTATTCACGAAAGCCCAAATGAGTCACATTACTGCTTTCTTCACAGGCACATTCCCAAAGTGCGAAACTTCTGAAAGACACCCTCCACTGATCATGTACATCGGCAGTCAATAATCACTGCCTGTGGCACCTCCCTTTTATCAGCCCCAAAGGGTCAAGCAAATGGCTTATCAACAGCAATGACTACAGATACTTCTTGTGCCAGTATACACAACTTTCAAGAGATCAGTAACAACTTTAAAATATCTGAAATTTCCCACCCATTAGGGCTAGATGTAATAAATAAATGCTGATCATTACAAGACAGTTGAGATCCTTAAAGAAAAAAAAAAAGTCATTCCAGTTACCATGTTTCGTGGTGTAGTAATTGGGTACAAACAGCTGTGTAAGCTATACTCTTAATGACAGTTTCCTATTTTAATAACTGTCAAGCAAAGGACCATTCAAAAGAACTCACAGAGTTGTTTTCAAAGCCACTAATTAAAAATTCTAAGAAAAATTAAAAAGACATTATAATTTTTTATCAATGCATAAACTTCTTCTCACACAGAATTGCTCATCACTCTTTGACACTGTACACGTGGGGAAATGCTGTGTACTTCCCTTTCATCATTCTTTCCCTTACTAATATTTTGGCTAGTCTCTACCTTGAGGCTTATGCCAACTCCTGCTACTAGTGCTTTGGTTAGTCCTGCTACCAGAACTGCTGCACCTCTTGAAAGAGGAACAGACCAAGAAGGAAGCACTTCAGAACCTGTAAATTAAAGGTTGAGTTTCATCCTAATTCACATTTTTATCTATTTCATGCCCTTGCATAACGTAAACAGCTATTACTCTAGAACTGAAAGAGCACAAGGACATACAACACACCAGAGTTGGGTTTTCAGCATATCCAAGTCCCTACAACACAGAATGCAATGGATCTTTCAGTTATTCAGATGCTGCTGAAAGATTCAGGTAGAGGAAGTTACCTGGGGTTCAGTTTATGTACCTTGGTCTCATTTTATTGTAAGGCCCAACCTACTTCATGTAAGCTGACATCTGAACTTACAAATAACGTGCAGAATGAGGGCTCTAGTTTGCACACAAGTCAGCATACACAGGCCAAGGGAGATACTGGATAAAACAGACCTTTCGTCTTGTTCTTGCCAAGAGCTGTACAGACACCCTTCACAACTAGCAGGACCAGAGGCAACAGGCATGAACTGAAATGTGGAAGTTCCTGTATGAACATCAGGAAGTTTTGGTCTTTTTTACCGTGAGGGTGACCGAGCACGGGCAGAAGTTGCCAGGGAGGCTGCGGAGTCTCCATCCTCAGAGATATTCAAAAGCCATCTGGACATGGTCCTGGGCAACTAACAGGCTCTAGCTGGCCCTGCTTGAGCATGGCTGTGGACCTCCCCTAGTCCACCAGCCTCAGCCATCTGTGATTCTGTGAATTACTTAGTGATCTTAATGACAGTCATCATCCTGAAAACGCTGCGGTCAGGCCAAGACGAGGCTGGGGGTACTCAACTTTCATTCTCTCAAACCCACTTAGAGCCTTAAGAAATCCAGTATTTTTGGCCATTTCACATAAATAATAATAAAAAAAGTGTCTACTCTAATGTCCCAAAGATAAAAACTAACCTGCAATCTAGCACTCAACTAGAAAGCATCAACTGTTCTGCTCTCAGGAAGTCCCCACCACACCTCTAATACATGCAAACCCTTAACTAGCAGGGTTCATCAACCCTGTCCATTTTCTTCCTGTTCCACAACACAAACCTCATCTTTTTTTTCAGAAGACCATGATTGCTTTGAGCCCCATCAGTGCCATCTGTTCTCTAAAGACAACGGGCGCTCAATATTATGATATATGCAAAGTCTCCTGAGCTGCAGGAAGTGGCTAAACATTGGCTCTGCTGTATACTGGTTGAGAACCTGGGATAAATTACATGATAAATCCTGCCCTGTTCTCCAGATTACATTACTTATTTAAAGCAAAAGCTAAAAAAAAAAAAAAAGGCATAAATTGGTTTGGAGACATAAATAAAAGGGTAAATTTAGATAATATTTTTTGTACAGGACAGCATAAAAAAATTATCTTGGGCTGTCTACCATAACCACAGTTACTTTCCACTGATTTATGCATCACAAAAAATATTTTAACTTCCATGTATTTTAATAAAGAACACAATTTCCCTTACTAATTTATAGCAACCATTGTACACACATACGAATACACATATGAAGAATTCCTTGTTAAAACTGCATTTTACTAAAATGAAGAACAATTATTAAAGGAACAAAAGAACCTATGAACCATGGTCATATGTCTAATAGTGACCAAAAACCCCACTATAATGCTCCAACAGATTTAATCACTACATTTGTTGTACTACAGCTAAGTTGCAGATCATATTAACAACTCATTAAAAAAAATCTGCCATGTAATTGTTTACATAATTATTTTGGTTTTTATCTCTGCTAGCATAGCAGGATCCTTCTCATCTCCTTTACCGGGAGGTACGCTGTGCTAATGAATCTGAATTCAGACTGTTCTGAGGGCAAACCTCAAATTTCATCCCATCTTAAAAATTCTGCTTTTCTCTTCAGAAAATTTTTGCCACCTTCTATACATGGGGCTTAGACAAGATGAGCCTATCTATTATCGTTATCTTACAAATGCTATTATCGGTGTCCAAAATAGGACACTTTCTAATAAACTCCTCCCTCCTTTGCTTCAGAAACTTAGAACAGAAAGTTACTAGTAGTGTTATTAAGTTCCAAAATGCATGCATAACCTCTGCCTACCTCAACAGCAAGACTCACAAAATGGAGGCACTGACACATGCATTTCACTGCATATGGCTCAGAATAATAATCTTTTGAAACTGTGTTTCAGTTTGGTTTATTCAGTTTTGGTTTTTTGCGGAGGTTCTGCCTTCCCCCCCCCCCGCCACCCACC
>VZSZ01008417.1:360702-417375 GCA_013398815.1 Ibidorhyncha struthersii | reverse complement strand
CGCACTGGGCCGCACACCGAGCGGCCCCTCCTCAGGGCCCCGGGCCCGGGGAGGCCGCCCGGTGCCCCGACATGGAGTGGGGAATCGCCCACTTGCAGACTGTGTCCGTCCTTACTCCGTGTACTGCTGCGGAGGAAAAAAAATGACTTGTGCTATTTGTTGACCCTCACAACACGATCAGATGCGAATTTTGCTATGAGCTCAGTGCTCACAAAAGCTTAGTCACGCAGGCATTGATGAAAGGTCTGTACCTTTGCCAAATACATATATTTTTTGCAATAGCTTTAAGTATCAATGACGGTACTTTCAAATGTCCTTTCTGCTGACCTTTGCTGTTAGATGTTGGCCTCAAGTGAACAGGAGTACATGATGGTATTTTACCCATCAAATGTTTCCATTTTTAGTGTCTTCGTGTTAATCTCCCACTGTAGCTTTTTTGCCAGTTTTAACTATGTCTGTGAGAGGGGTGTGGATTTCAGGTAATACAGGCCTAAAAGTTTTGAAAAAGCTGGCTATTGGGTAAGGAGACTCCAATGTACAACTGAGGGATCCATACGGGTTCCGCATCATGGGCTCAGTCGCGTGCTGCTGGCCAACCCCGACAGGTGCCAGATGGTTACCATGCAACTCCTTGGCCATTTATACTCTACGCTTGTGTTGTCCAGTGAGTAATGTGAGGGTATGGGGATGAGCTGGGAGGGTTCTGCAGGGGAAGAACTGAAGATCATAGGTGGAGCTTAAGTTACAGGCACCGTGGACAGTAATGCCTTGAGTCATTGTGGTGAAGCATGAAGGGAAATGAGACACAAATTAATTGGAAAAAAAACCCAATAGGCTCTGCTTGTTCCAGAGAATACCATGTTTTTTCCAGTAACTCACATCTTTGTTTGACTATGAGGTAGTGTTTAGAAAAAAAGCAATTATGTGATTTACTCTTTTCCCATGTCGTGTGCATGAATATTCTCATTCTTGCATGCTATTTATTCCACAGCAATGTTGGAGGGTAGCTTTTATTATGAATAGTTTATATCTTCAGGAATGACCCACAGTTTATTCTGTCAGTGTCACCTAAACCATGCATAAGTAAGAGAGCCCTTCATGCAAAATGGTAGGTACCCCCTTTCCTACTGGCAGAGGGCACTTAGGACTTTCCAGGATAAAGTATGAAACTTGATAAAAGTTGTGCTACAAAAATTCTACGCCAAAAGTTTTCATTGCCCCAAGATTGAATACCCTGAGGTTCATTTATTCAGCTTCCAAGACAAACTCTCAATGTCAACTGTGTTCAGGTGTTGAGTGTTTTAAAAAAGAAAAGCAAAACCAAACTGTGCATGGGCCAAACAGGACACAGATAAAAAAAAATTATTTCAGAACTGCGTGAGGTGCCTGGGTGTCCATATTTGCAAAACTGGGGACAGTTCTGGTCAATAATGATAACAAGAACTCGCTTGAGCCAATCTGCATCTGAATTTGCCTGATAAAATTTGTTTTTCTGGAAGTCTGCACATGATAGTAGTTAAAGTGACAGGGTTGTTTACAGATTAATATTGAGATGGATTGCTATACCTTGGTGAAAATGGGGGTAGAAGAGGTTTATTACTAGGTTGTGGGCCATAATAGTTTGCAGCACATCAGCTGGACTGGTGAGGATGAATCTGTTCTAAGTTTAGTTTTCACATAATGTAAATTAAAGTAACTAACTATGAAAATAAATTACATTAAGTATTTACTGAAATAAGAAAAGGGAAGATCTTTACCCAGCTTCAGGACCTCAAGAGTCTTCCTCTGATAGTGGCTAGTTACAGCTTTTTTCACAAGGCTACATAAGGTGAACAGTGAAACTGCCATCTGCATTTCATAGAGCAGTTCTGGTCAGGGAGATGCTGTGAGTAAGTTTAGTTGAACCACTCTCTGTCCTCAGAAACTGTTCGGCAACGCAGAAGGGAGAGCAAGCTTCATCAGGCCAAAAGGACAGTAAGCAAGAAATAGCAGGATTCTGTATCCTTGGGGTGCTTAGTTGGGAAGAGCAGAAAAAGGGTTTGCTTATTTCAGTGAGCCAAATAAAGGGTGAAGGAATAAACGCTGAAGGATTAGGATTGTTGTCTTCAAATATATCAAGGCACACAGAGGGGATAGCAATCAGTGAGACACTAAGGCCATAAAAGACAAAAAACAAGACTAGCAAAAAGATTCCCAAATAGGTATAGGCTGACCATTAATAAATTTAGTCTGAAAATTAGAATTTAAAATGGGAGGTTGAGGAAGTTTCTGGAAGAGCCTTTCAAAATGAAATAATGAAAGTTAATAAAGCCTGCCTAATTTTAGGACACAAAAAGCATTTATGATGGTGATATATCATGAGCAATTTTCCAGATAGGAGACTTTGAAAGTTTCAATTCCAACAAATAACCAACCAACCCGCACTCTCATCCTTCTAAATGCCGTTGTCTAAAATTCAGGAATCAAAAAAAAGGATTGAAAACGTACCTCACAGTGAAACAGTATCATAGCAGAGTTTTAATATTTTGAAAGAATGATTTTTGGTCACAATCTGCAAGTACCCAGGTAGGAGAAAAAATTATAAAGGCCTCTTTAGATTCCTATCACTAGCAATTTTTAAATCAAGATTGGATATGTTCTGGTTCATACAAAAATGAATTCATGGAAATCTTACCATTCATGTAACCGAAGGTCAGAATGGAATTGTCATTCTGGAACCTTCTGACGCCAGATTCTTAAATGTTCATCTTACCCAAAAGCAGACAAATTTTAGCCATTTTCAGGGACTCGGGCAAGAGTAAGGCAACTATGCAATCAACAACATAACTCCTTGTGGTTTAGGCCAAAACCAGGACACTCCTCACAATAATGATCTTTTTAACTAAGATTATATTTAGTTATGAAAAGATGCACAAATTCATAGCCCTCTTAAACTACTAGTAGGCTGAGAGTTTACTTTCGAAAGATTTTTGTAGTTTTAAACTAATTGGTTACTTCTCTGCCAATTATCTTTAGTGCCTTCGCTGATACCAAAACAAGGGCTATTGTTGTGTTTTACTGAACATATTCCCTACCCTTCAGTAAAATAAAACCCCGAAAGCATACTTAGCACATTTTGTACAAAATAATTAGGCAAAAATCAAGGTCAACTAAATTCAGACTTGTGCCTTTACTTACAAAAGCAGAGCATAATAACCTGGCTCTTACATTCTATTCAGTGAAGGAAAGTGCTAACACTTAGCAACTTGTGCCATAAAAAAATAAAATAATGATAAAATATTAATCTAGCGTCGCCTTTAAGTGGGTAAAAACCTCTTTGCTTCAGTTGCTCATTCTGAAATTTTGGCAGAAGGCTGATACCTATGAGAGACATCCATCCAGAGACTTCCAACCTTAGCAGAAGCTTAGGCAAGTGGCAGCACTTAGACCCTCTGTAAATTACTGTGCATCCTTAATCCTCAGTGGAGACAAGCAACACCGATGAGTATTTGAAGGATATTACAAGATCATATTGGCTTCATGTCTTAGCAAACAACAAAACTACATTACAACTCAGAAAAAGTCCGGGAGAAGTTCTTTTGAAAAATTACATGTTTCCCAGTGTGGGGGGTTTACTCATTTATGTGTGTGTTTTCTTTGTTCCATGTATTGTACTTGGGTAGCAGAAGGAAGTTTGTGAGACATGTAAAATAAGCTCTAATAGACTCGTGCAAGTAGAACAGGGCATCTAATATTTTGTAGCACAAAACTGGTATGAAGGCATATGGTCTCAACAGAGATCATCCTGTTGGGCTGCCACTGTGTAAAGTGCCAGTGGTTTGTTGTAAAACTGGAAAGAAAACTCCTAAAGAAAAGCTTGTGTTTTGTTTTACTTTGTCCTTCACTATGATTTTTGCACTACTTGAATATTGAGCTGAAGAAGAATCTCTACCAGTTTTCAGCATCCTTTTACAAATGCATTCCTGACCTTTAGAAATGAATGAATATTTGTCTGGAGGTTAGCTGAACTGTGTGTGCCATACCCGGATACATCTGCAAGTACTGTAAGCAGACACCGCTTCTGAAAATAGGATCCACAAAAGGTGTTGCTAAGTGAGCGTATGTAAAAACATTTTTGTGCGGTGCAGTTTAAAACCCTCTGTCTAGTATGGAAATTGGAGAAAGAAGAAATCGTAAGTGTTCCTATTACTGTAAATTAACTGTTGTAGTTACTTACACGTACCTTGACAGGGAAAATCTTCGGAGCTAGTTAATTTTGTGTGCATTACAGCTGAGAGCGCTCACATTTATCTGTCTGTCTAGACACAATGAACTTAAAAAGTTCCACAGTTACAGGGTTAATCTTCTACGTTTAGAAGCTTAAAAGCGTTAATAATCCACAGAATGCAGTAGGTGTTTACTATTACTTCCTGTTACTGCAGTCAAAAAAAGAAAAAGCCATGGAGCTAATTAAATTATGTAAGGAAGATGTCAAGAACCAATATTAAAAGAAAACTGGTTTTGACTACTGTCTGTATTTATGCTGAAGTAATGATGAGTAATACGATTCAGGCTTCATTTGTTCAAAGTCCACAAGATAATGTGCATGCTCAGCAAAAGAAAAACATACATCCAGGCAACAGACTACTATGTGAAAGTAATTTCACACCGAATGACGACACACGAAGCTTGTTTTTTCACACTGGATGAACTTCTGGCTTACCATTGCTTGGCTGCTCTTCCTATTTTTGTCAGCAGCAGCACAGGCAAGCAAGCAAAATAAAACTAAAAGTTTGATGTGATTCTAAAAGCAAAGAGAAGCAGTAGACAATGCCTGCTGTAAGCGCAATGTTCGTTCTGGCACAACACAAAGAAACTGCAAAATCATTTCACTGAAATTTTAATGAACTTAAATGAGAACACTGCTGTTTAATGGACTTCATGCAATGGTCTGCAGCTCATCCATTCACAACACAAGTTTTCCTGGGGTTGGCTTGGTTTGGTTATTTTCATTAGCACTTTACCTCTGCCTCTTTTGAATGGTTGTGTGGATGCAGCTGATCAAGAACAACCTGGCTTGTGCTTGACTTGTTCCAAGCCAGGAAGTGAAATGCACTGAGCACCAGAGAGGGCCCTCTTGGTGAAGTCACGGTGAAGTAATGGTGTGGAAAGGCCTGTCATAGTAATAGCTTTAGACATCCAGGCCTAGAAGTTCTTATCTCCAAGTGTTAAAGAGTTACAGCCTTCCTATCACTGTTGTTACCCACACAACCCCAAATGAATAATTTCTGTCTTCTTAATACTTTCAATGGAAACCAGGAAAGTATTATTTTTCCTCTGTTGCTGATACAATTTTGGTCCTTGTTTGATCCTCAGACAAGTCTAGACTACCTTTGTTTTAACTTGACATCTGGGCCAACTTTTAGCGTCATGTAAAGGGATATCTGCATTTCTAGTGTTGGACTGGGCCAGAGCAGGATTTCAGGTAATGTAGATTTATGTGATACGAATTACTAGCTACTTCTTGCAAACATCAAAACATGCATGTTTAATCCCTGGTTCTGAGTATTGGTATTTAATTTCTTAAAGTCAGGGCCTACGCCAAAAAAAAGGCAATGAAGTCCTGAGCAATATTTGCAAGAGGCAGTGGACAGTGGGCATGTTGCTATCATAAATAAATGATCTGATATAAAGAAACTGCAGATAAGTACAGAGTCTCAGTGCCCTAGGGGTGAAGATAAGCGTTTCACAGACAAAGTACGAAGAATGTTGATATGTCAATATCAGGACCTCAACATCAGTTGCTCTCCCAAAATGGATCATATTCAGCACCCCCAAAAAATCAGGGGGAACCTTTTCTATTACTTTAGTCATAGGAACAGACTTTAAGAAATTAAATACTAATACTCAAAATAAGGGATTAAACATGCACATTTGGATGTATGCAAGACAGCTAGTAATTGATACCACATAAATATACATTACCTCAAACCCTGCTCTACTGTTAGATACAGTGAGGCAGTATGAAACAGACAGTGTTTCAGTGAAATGAGTTATCAAGAAGTCAAAATAGGTTTTCTGCAACTTTTGTGATTGCTCTCTCAACTGAGATGACCTTTTTCTGGTACGTGTGTCCCAGTTGTATCACAAATGCCATTGAAGAGGGTGGGATAAAATCTGGACTCTTGCCTTTTCCCTTTTTCAACCTTTCTAAAAACACCGTTCCATTAATAGCATAGTATTTTCCCAGATTGCCTGTATGTTGAGATGAAAAAGAGGACTCATGAAGCTACTTTGGTGATAAAGTAGACAGTTCTGGTAGATACAACAAAACTGACCATCCTTTTAATCTAATCAATAATATTATTGCATCAGTGCTCAGGACGTTGTGTCTTTGGCGTATTGCCACTTCCTTTTTTTCAGTTGTTTGATATCCTGATACCAAATGCTCTCTGGCATATTAGACACTGCAGTACCTGATTTCACCAGTGATTTGTTGCCACAAGACTCATCATCTGAGCCCTAAAAACTGAGGGTGCCTTAACCTGCTCTTTCCACAACAGTACATGCCTGCTTGTTATGGCCTGACTCAGTGGAGTTACACCTCCAGCCCTGGACTTTTCCTGCCGGACTGAATTGATACTTTGGAACTGAAGTCCTCTGCTCAACTTCTAAAATACTGCTTTAGACAGTGGGAAAGAAATGGCTAATTACCAGAACCCAAGTATATTAGGGCCATCAAAAAGAGGGGCTGAGCAGTATTAATGGAAACAGATGAAATATGCAAGGACAGGGAGGAGACAAATGATAAAAAGAGAAGTGTCAAGAACAGGAGGAAAAGAACAGCAGAGGAAAGAAAGGTTCAAACAACAGAGAAAGAAAGGTTCACAATTTAGGCTTTGATGACGAAAGAAAAGTTTGATGAATGAAAAAAATGAGGTAAGAGAGGAAGGTAGAGAAAGCGCGTGATAAATGAAAGGAAAGACAAGAGAGAAAGAACAGTTCTAGGGAATACATGAAAATAAATGATTGTCACCTCTGACATTCACATGCTTTTTCTCACCAGAAAAGAACGTAAGAGATGGTAGGACATCAACTACACAAACCCACAAGTCTAATTCATATGTAACATAATGTTCACTGGTATTTGGGAAATCCTATTTCTTGCCGACTTCCTGCCGGATCAGGAATTTGATTGCAGTTCTTTTACTGTCTGGGCTGTGTGAGCATGTCTGTACCACACAGACAACGTTGCATCATGTCAAGATGCTGGACTAAGCTCTGCATGAAGTAGTATTTGCATGGGAAACAACATAGTGTAACATAGTGTTGCACCCAAAGTAAGATACCCTGCCTGTCAGTAGGGTACTTAGCCTCCGTGGAAAACTAACAAGCATGGGCAAAGTGTTTCCAGTGCCCAGGGTAGTTTGTTCTGACATCCTTATACATTAGCATATTGTGAAGTATGGATGTAATTAATTTTTTTTTCTGTTGAAGCCGTTTCACTTCCCAGAAATACTGTAGCACTCACAAAGCTACAGAGCGTGTGAGAACGACAGTTTAGATTTTGAGCTAGTGAATCCTTGCATACCAACAACAATCACAAATACAATGGCTTTTTCTGTATAAAATAAAAGTGTGCTTATCCAAATCAGTTTGCAGGACTGCAAACTTTGAAAAAATTCACAAGTTCCACTTTATGGAACTGTTTTGAACAACTTTTAATTTCCATGACAAATGTTTGAAGAATTGAACATTTTTATTTTATTTTAAATTAAAATAAAATAAGTTTTCTAAATGCAGACAATAAAGTCTGATGTCTTAGCTACCCATACTTGTTCTTCTGATAAAATAAAGTCTCAAATACCCCAAATTCCACAGCCTGGAGCAATTTAGGTCTCCTTAGAGATCACAGTTTGAACTACAAATGCAATAAGGGCTGCATCCTGCTGTAACTGAAATCCTTCCTAAGTCTACTTCTGCTTTTCAATCTCTCTAATTTTTCATTAGATCAAGAGTCACACATTTTTGTTGGCAGTAAAGCAATTCCAATTTGAACTGCCTTCTGTCTTCAATAGGAATTTTCCCAAAGTACAGAAATAAAAATGTAAAACTTTGCTGTGTTTCATTACTTTCATTCTTTTGAACATTGCTTCTCTGAAAGCTCTGTGTGAAATTATTAGAAGACAGGTTTTGAAATGCTTGTGAAAGTAGATGCATATATGGGACTCAAAGGGCCTTATTTAAAAAAGAAATTTGCCAGTTACCCAGATCTCTGGTTGGTTATGCCCATTCAAGGATACAGAATCCATCATTCGTATGATTATTTTTACATCTGAACTTTTTTTTATACTAGATAGACTTGAAACTTTCAGGGTCATTTGCCCAGCATGTAGTTGAATGTCCTGTGCTATAGATTCCAATTAGCAAGACCATGTTCAATGGTCCTACACCACCAATGCTGTCTAACTGCTTTCCACTTGGCTTTATATGTTTCTTCTTTGTTGCAGCTGCAACCAGGTCTATCTACCCTTTGATAGAAAAATTTCAATTACCCCAGGGAGAAGCTTTTAGCTTTATTAAGCATTGAAGTCTACACATTTGTTCTTCTGTTGAAGAGCAGTTCAAAAGGAGAGTTTCTGAGGAAGTAATCTGATAAATTAGGATAAATCTCGTGGACTTTCACTGCTAATGTTTTCCCTGTAATCTGAGCCTAAGAATCTGCCAACTCAATGTACAGTTAAGCATTTCTTTAACACTTTTAGCCCCTGACAGATGTTTCTTGTACTTTACAAGTAAATGGCTCTTCAGTGTTTTTGAGACTGCTGTGCTCTCAGCATAAAATTGATGTCACAGAAGGCTGGGTAGCTGTGCTCTAGCCTTGATAGATAGTGACAGAAAACTGTTCCCATCAGGTAGCTTTGTATTGGCCTCTGAGTAAACGAATGGTTTCCTTTCTTAGATGATGGGTGTCAACTCATCACCTCCTTGTTGCCAAGAGTAACCTTAGTTATCGAAGAAAAAGCAAGGACTGCATACACCAGATCTCTAATCTGCCCTCACTTTGTTGTGATCGGCCTCTGAGGGAAGTGGCGTGGCCAAGTGACATGGAAGAAAGCTAGCAATAACACTGTTGTAAGTCACATCCCTTTGTAGATAAAAAAATGAGCTTCTTTTCCTAGTGCTGTCAATCTTGTATTTTACTTCATTGGTGGGTTCATTTACGCAAGTAAATAAGGCTGTCATTTATGCTTTTTAATGTTTGAAAATCCCACAAAAGTTTCACAACAGTGGTTTGAAATCGAATCTTTCTTTATTGTCTCTATCTTGCAAATTAATTTATTACTGTATTTGAAGTCCTAAATGCCTCTTGAGAGAGCTGAACGTACAGTCTAACAGTCTACCCATAAAGAGCAAACATGAGTTTCACATTTAAAGAAGATAATCTTTCAGTTGTATGGAAATCCTGTCACTCTTGCTTTTCTGTTTAAGCTTCATGTAATAAAGCCTTTCTTTCTGTTTTCAGAAAAGTTTTGGTTCTTCCTCACTCATTTCTGTTCTGTGTGGCAGAGGAATAGGGCACATTAAGTCTGTGAAAAGGGCAAACAACTAAATGAAATTAATATCACCAAATTAGAAGAATGCTAGAGTTCTTGGATGAAATATATTTTTCTAGGAATACTTAGAGAGTGAGGAGGAAACAAATAACCATGGAGAGAGTTCTCCAAACGCATGATCCCACCGAAGTCTGAAGCTATGGCATGCCTTTTCTGAGCCACTGTCACTAACAGCCACTATCAGTTTCAAACACAGGTAGTAGAATTTACATAAGCAAATCTCATCTGGCTAAATACTGCCCCATAAATATACATATTATAATCTGTTATTGACACACAAGATTATATTGTCATAATACATCAAAATTTTACAACTGGGGATTTTGAATGAATTATCACTCTTCATTCCTGTGCATCCATCATAAGGCCAATATGCCCCCTACATCTCTCATACAAGACAAATACATCCTCTACTGTCCTTCCCTTTTTCTCAGCAATGCAACTTACAACAAATACTCCCACTAAAACCAAAATAAATTGAAAAAAGAAAGAAAAGAAAATCCCCAAACTGTTTGCTCTCTCTTAGGAAAGCACTATTACATGGTGCAATAAAAATATTAAGACAGAGGAAAGATAACTGAGATTACAGAAATTAATTCTGTATCAAAGTCCACAGAAGCACTCCTGTTGACATCAAAGCTTTGGCTTCTCTTTTATAATGAGATTACACATCATAGTTGATTTTACACGTCTCATACTTGATTTTCTACATGTTCTTCTCTGCAGAGTAGATCCATTACCACTGTCTGCCAATGATTCTGCAGAAAATTCAGTCAGTTTAAAAGCAAAGGATACGTCTTTTGCACCACTCGGTTTGGAAAACCTGCAACCCAAGACCAGACACCATAACCTTGGAGTTGAAACTGTAGTTAGAGCTTGTCTTTCCAGTGTTTCATCATGTTGTGCATACATCATATTTTAGGCTTTCACTTCCAGTCAGTCAAGACCTCTGCCCTTCAAATTTCAACTTGTATCATCTAACCAGCTTCATTCAATACATGTGTACACATGCAATTACATGAAATTTAGTAAACAGTTCTGTTGAAGGGAGAAAAAAGTGGAAGAATTGCTGTCCCACTCTCTCACCTGATTGGGTCTGGAAAAATTAGGTTGAGTAAAATGCAGTTGGAAGACTGTAGATAAGACTGAACATAAAGAAAGGGTTAACTTGTTTATGAAAAAAACCCAACATATCTCTGCCTGTCCCCTTATGAGAATATAAGTAGTATCATAAACCAAATACCAACTCTTACTTTGATACTCTGCATTTTCTCAGTAGTCTGGTAATATAGCCTGGTGACATTTTGACATGTAACCTTTTAAAAGCAGACTTTGTAAGCTGTAAGGGAGTACAGTCCTTTTGAAGCTGTATTGTGCTAAGGTGCCAAGTCACTATTCCAAAGTTGAGGGTATATGTTGCTGAATCAGTCCTTGCTAATACTGATGTTTACAGCATTAAGAGAGAGAAAGTACTGGAGGAAAGTCTTGCAGGTGCCAGACAGAGAGAGGTCTATATTAAGACTTATGCTGAATTGTTGATTTTTAGTTATCAGCAAAACCAAACTAAGAACCTGCGTGCTCAGCTGAGAACGCTATTGGTGCAGCTTGTTCATGCTTCAGAGATAATAGTTGTTTTCAGTATGAAATGCTGAGATTCTTTTATCCTATTTGAGCTCTTCAGTTCAAAACATACTGCTCAAACTTGGTTACTAAACAAGCAATGAAATTTTTGATTCTTACATCACTGTAAGATCTACTGAATTTTCTGGGATTTGGGGTGACTCAGCGCTGCCTGTGTGCACCAAGAGGAGAGTTTTTTTTAAAAAGCACTTAAAATCCATTAAGTAGAAACCATAACATTCATTAATGCTTAACCCAAGCTACGAAGTTCAGCAGAACATGTACCGAAGATTTTCATGTCAGTCAGGGTCCATCTAACCTGTAGCTGGAGAGGCTAACTTCATTGTCCATATGTGAAAACACTACAGTCCATTGTGGTCTAGCATAAAGCTCTTACGCTGGAATTGGCCTGTAAGGTACTCCCATCCTAGCTCCAGCCTTTCCCCTTCCCTGCCCAGACCTTTTGCGTACTTCTTCCTCCTCCCTTCTGCAGCAGCCTTCTACAGACACAAAATTAGGTCTAGTAGCAGGGACTTTCAGGGGAAATGAAAGGTGACTGACTGGCGAAGGAAGAATATTGCTGCTTACACGCGGTGGAGGTGATGGTAAACTGTTGAGGAGATGAGCAAGGTGCTGTTGCCTGGGCCAATGTGTAGGTTGAGGGCTGCTTGGGCAGGTGAGACAGGGCAGGAGAGCTGCTGCCTGATGAGGCGGTGAAGGTGGCTTTGACTGCTGTGTGAAAGAGGATGATGGCTGATTGCTGGGAGAGGGGACACAGACTGCAGCTGTAAACGGGAGGCGGGGGTATAGGTTACAGGGTTTTGTAAACCAGAGATCCAGCTCTCAGGTACCAAGGCTGCACACCTCTGCTTTGCATTATCACACAACAGCAAAAAGCGGGTGAAGACGACTTCAAATGAGCAGAATGGCTCTATCAGAAACTTCATGCTGATCAGTATGACAGATTATTTGTTTCAGCACAGTGCTTTCACCCAAGTGGCACTTTCCCTTCCTCATACAATGATTTATAATTTTGGGTAACATTTATTTCACGGACATCTTATGAAAGATCCTGTCATCATCATCTATACCAGGGAACAGTTTAGATTACCTGCACAGAAGTCCTCACTACATAACCTTCACATGCTATTAAGCAAAGATCTCTTTATTAATCAAATATTAGTCGGAGAATTTCCCTGCTTCTAGCGATACTTCCAAGGCACTAACATTAGAGAATATCAACCAGAGGCAGATCGAGGTGCTNTGCAGCCTACAGTGTGAGACACTGAAGGGGCGGGGGGGGGAGCAGCGGGGGGGAGCTGTGTGTTAGGAATCACAGGAATGAACTACAAAATGTAAGAAAAAAATATTTAAAAAGTGCTGGAGAACACTTCAAAGAAGCCAGGTTCTGCTGCAGGGATTCTGTGACAATCTCAGACAGTGCTTTTCAGCGTCTTCAGTCTCATTGTCTCATTTCAGTAAATTAAGACACCTCTATGCTTGATCATTACAGTAGTTCACAAGCAAGGAGTAATTTGTGTCTCTCTGGCTAACGATGGTAGCTCAAAGGCTGAGAGGACCACTTCAATGAAGTGGCATTGTATCAGCGAGCCGGGCACTCATGCACATGCAGAAAATGTTTGTGTCTTAATGCATTTTTTCCTTTCCAAAGAAAACAGACATTCTATAGCCTTCTTGTGTCATTCCTCTTCCTGCATTACTCCACTTCAAAATACTCTTTCCCGAACATGTCTTCAGTCCTTTCTCCATACAACTAAACAGTAGGTCAGACGGTAGGTAAGTATATTGTAGTCTCGGCCACAGGAACTCCCCTCTAAATATTGAAAGTCATTGCAATGAAGAGGAAATAAACAAAACGTTGAACCCTGCTGATTAGTCTCTTGCAGTATATAGCTGCTATTCAGCTGACAAATTAAATGGTGTGCAGAAAAGAACACTACTACTATTACTGTATATATTAATACTACTATGGAGAAGGCAGCAGCAGTCCTTGCCCTCATCCCATCAGCAACATTAGCTGGCACCAGCTAATGGGATCTCTACTATTAAGAGTCGTCCAAGCCTTAAAAGAATCTATTCAAAGCAGAGAAGGAACAGAGAGATGTTACCCAGGTGAAGGATACAACACCCTTACTTTCACTGTGCTTTTTCATCCCACCAGTAGAACAGCTTTGTCTGTGAATCTGGCTACAGCATGGAGGGAGTAAAAGAGAGAATGTGCACATACACGTCTTGCAAAATTAATGCCACAGTGTTAAGTTCAACAGGAATCTCATTTTAATAGGAAAAAAATACTATTTCCATGGAATCACTGTCTCCCTGGAATAACACCTCCAGCAGGTACTTGTACCTACAGGACAAGTGGCTAAGCTATGTCTAATCCTCAGAAAACTCTGATTTCATACACATCACTGGCTTGCAACCATGAAGTTATAAAGGACAACCGAGACAAAAAGTTTGTAGCATGCTTCACAGTCCAAGTGGCACCTGGTATTCACCAGAAAACAGAAGCCTCAGCACATCTAATTGCAGAGCCTCAGAGGAGTCTGCGCAGCCCAGTGCACAGGCTTCTTTCTGGGTTGTGAAGAAAGCCTGTAGGGAGAAGCACAGTACCAGCACCACCACTTGGTTCTTGGATTACTTCACCTCTTCTTCCAACAGACTATAAGAACAGAGAACAGAAGAGTTGCAAATATTTTGCAGTCTTCAGTATTTGTTTTTCCCTTTATCTGCTTTAATCCTTTCTTTTGCTTGGTGAGAGACATTTTTAATTTAATTTTAGTATTTGAAAATGCAGTTAGGCCAGTTCATTATAAGCAACTGTAGTTTACCTGGGAAAAGTGCCAGAAAACTTGATAATAGTTTTAAGTAGTCTGAAACAATAGTTGGATAAGCTTAGTTTTGAGAAAAGGAAGGTATTAGCCACCATAGAGAACTGAAATGAAAGGAGACCTTCATATCTTTGTCAGAAAGTTTTGTTCAGGTGCTAAAGGGTTTTTTTAATTTCCCTATCAAAATATTAACCACTTCTGAGTTACAGATTCAGCAGATGAAATTGTTTAGGGTTTATAATCAAAAAGCTCATAATGAATTATTTGGAGTTTACAGTCTGTGGAACTGATGATCTGATGATTTAATTAATTTCATTATCTAATCCCAATCCAATATATCAATAGCTGACAAACATGGGGTTTTCTTCCTAGACAGATTTAATAATTTTTTAAACCAAAATATTAATTTAATTAAAAATCCATTTTTTTTCTCCAATAAGCAGAACACACCAAGAACCTTTCCATACTGAGTGAATATTAAGTGGTCCAGGAAAAACCTGATGGGCCCCCAGTTAGCATTTAAGTCTCTCACATAGTCCTACTCATAGATCATACTAACAGATCCCAGTTGGTCATCTCAGCATATGGATTTGTACCTTCGAACAAGGCACACTCACAAAATATGTCAAAGGAGTCACCTCCATAGTGTGACCCTACCACGGCACTGGGCAATAATCTGTGTCTGACAAAATGTGCTCCTAACATAATTAAAACTGGTCCAGGTGGCACCCTTCTTAGCCCTCAAGAAGCCTCTGAGACTGAAGATAATGCAGCAGCCAGCTGGAGAAAGCGAGTGCCCTGTTTTCCTTAAGTCCATCCTCTAGCTCAGCAGTAAACTCAATTCTTTCCCCCGCCTCGTACTGAAGAGAATCTCTTCATCCACTGCATTTCCCTTAATATTCAGTGTTTACACTTGGTGATGCATTACACTGGCTATCACGCAGTCTCTGGTGGATACTTGCCCTCTTGGCCCTAACAACAGTAAAATTACACAGGGTAGACCCCCGCAACAACCTCAACAACAAAGTTGCTATACTTAAATAATTTTCTGTAAAATTTTATGTAACCTTACGCAGCAGGTAATTATTTGAATATGAAGGTATTCCTGGACTGCTTGAGCTTTTCATCCAGTTGGGGCCTTGTCTCCATCAGGAGAGGAAAAAGCAGAGGAGCTGAGGTTATGTGGTTCCCCCTCCAGGCCCTCCTGCTTCTACCTCCAGATCAGCCTTCTGCTGAGCTGGCACCTCTGATGTTTTCTATTCAAACAATATTCAAAAAGGGTTTTACCAAAACTTTGTATAATTGAAAGCAAATAGCTTCTTTTCACCTCAAAGTCCTTTGGCCAGACTTAGGCATATGAAGTCCTACTGAACTGATACATGCAAAAACTTACAAATTAAAGACTGGATATATGATATGGTTACTGTTACTGCCTTCTCTTGCAAAAGCTGTAATTCTCCTAACACACAAAGGCAAGATCCATGACAGGTATGCACAGGCACAGATTTTTAAGGATCAGTATACAACACCCAGCTGGAAAGGTGCTGTCATTTATGTTTTCTGCACATCAGTTCCCCATTAGTAAAACCCAGAATGTTCTAAGACTCCTAAAATGTAGCCTTACTTCAGAAGTGATTTACCTCTAATTGTACATGATATTTAACAGTCACTGTTAGGTTTTTTTCTTCTTTTGTGGTCGGAAAGTGCCTACAGGAAATCTGCATTTTGACCTCTCCAACTCTAACCTCCAAAAAACTCGAAGGGGTTGCATATTTGGACACAGCATGACTACAATGAATCTTATTTTTCTGTACTTTGTGATGCTGCTGCCATCTAGAGCATAAAAGTAATACTGTGTCAAGAAACACCAACAGCAGTATTTAATTAATGGATTTTGTATTAACAGTGAGCAAGTATAATCATAATCATACATTTTTCTCTATTTTGTTCCACTGCTGCCACCTAGAGTTATAAAACAAGTATATTATTTTTCTAACTAGAGCTATTTAATTAGTGGCTTTCTGTATTTGTGGGTGATAGCTTACTTTTCCACAATTTTCTCATTGCTTTCGCTTGTCTCTTTGTCCTGAATGTCAGTATAACCGCAGTATTGCATCTAATGTTCTCTTTTAAAAAAATTAACAAAGTGGTTAAGCCAAATCATTAACTTGTTGTGATTTTAGGTTTTTAAAGGTAATCTTTAAATGAAAAAAACAACTTAGGTCAACCTGACATTTTTTCCTGGTTGCAGGAGATCATTCATCATAAAAATTGGACTTAATATTCATATGAGACCTCCTAATCAGAATTAATAGGGGAAAAAATAGGCTGCCATTGTCATTAACAACAACAGACAGCTGCTGTTACTCCTGTAAAAAACACCAGGATTTTACAGAACCTTTTTTTTTTTTTTGTGGCACAGAAAGCAACACATATGCCTTGGGGACTGTAAAACAATCAATAAAAGAAAATAATGAATAATAGGTTACCAAATCTGCAGTCACTAGTGCATGTGACCTTCTTGTATATTTGAAGGTTCAAAAGAAGTCTCCTTTGATGCCTAGTAGGTAACTACAGAAATTCCTGGAAGAAATCCTAGGCATTCTTGTTCTTTTAGCCTATTTAATTTTTAGACAGCTTTGGATGACTGCACTGGAGGTAACAGCAACCCTCCAAGATCAAACATCCACCAACTCTTTACCTGGATTGTTCCTTCCTCTTTGCTGATGTAATCACTTTCATTATCCCTCTTCAGGTGGCCTCGACAGCTTACTTTGTTGGGAATCCTTAGCTTGTCATGTCTAGTGGAAACAGTAGCACTTTCTATATCTTTGTTTGACAGCTCTATTACAGTGCCTCAAAACTCAGGAATTTAATACATAGGCCTCCTCAATATCTCTAATGGCAAATTTCATGAAAAAAAAAACTTTTCTTGGACTTTGATCACAGAACTTTCTCTAGCTGGCTGTTCTTGGTTCCTAGTTCCTCTGGCTGTGCCCCTTGCCTTCTTTCACCTACCTATGAAGTAAAGCTGATGTCCTGGTTTTGTCTTTTCAAACTACCTTTATGAAAACTAGTCACAGCTCTTGTCACAATGGCTTCACCTTAATAGCAACATGAAAGTCACACATGCTTCTGTATATCCTCCAAATAGCTCACCCCAGGAAAACTGCTGCAGATAACACAGGTAGCCAAATGAAGCAAGGTTTTATTCGCAGGTTGGTGTCATTTGTCTTTTTGGTTGTAACATGGAAACTTTGAATAATACATCCAATCAGTTCCACAGTTTCTCAAAGAATGTCCTAGACATAAATGCATAGGTATTTACAGATTTAAGCAGAATCAAATGAGAAAGAAAGCTAAACAGGGAATATATGAAGCTCACATATGGAGCTGGCAGAACCAGAAGCTTCAATATGGTCTGTAATTGTCTACAGATCAAGGCGATTAACAGCATGCAGTATAACAACAAAATATCTCATCTCTGCTTGTCTTCTCACTGTAGGAATAAGAGAATTAATAATGGTGTGAAAGATAGGTCTGGAGGAAAGAGCCACAAGAGTCCAGTATGTATAAAGGATGAAGAGTGAATGGTAAGGGGATGGAAAGAGCCCCAGTGAGGCTGGAAGGAAGGACTCACAACTGGCAATGGGAGGGCACTGGGAGGACACCCATAGTGTCTGACACAATGAAGGAGAGGGGCGCTTCAGGGTGTTCCTGAAAATTTAACAGAATGCAAAAGTGGTGGATAGGACCTTTGCAAGCTAAATAGACAAATAGAATAATTGCTTAGTGTAAGGAAAGGCCTAAAAAGCAGTCTCCTGAAGTATTCTTCATGCTGAATAGTGATTACCGTATGAGATTATACAAGAAAAACAATCCCACGCAAGCTTAGAAATAGCCTTTGTGTTAAAGGTATAACAAAACCATTGGCTATAGGCAGTCGTTATCCCCTAACCTCAGCTATATCTGAATAACAATTAAAAAGATGTGTAAACTACATAATCACTACTTCCAGTAGCTATTGTAACCCCTCGCTCATACTGTCTATATCCTCATAGGTTATTGTGAGTTTTGGATAAGGAGCTTCGATTCTTCCTGTAAAATTGACCCGGGGTGAATGACTTTTATGAGAATGGACTGCCTGTTATCTTCCCGGGTTAGCAACCACTGTCTGAAATGTATCTTTTTTTTTTTTTTTCAGTTTGAAATAGGCGTCATTTGTTATCATGTTTCATTTGGTCTGACATAACAAGCATTTTGGGACCTCTTGTTAGGAATTAGCAACATTTTTCTTTGCCTTTGGCCTCTAAGACTCAGATCTGGTAATTCTAATAATTCTAATTCTTATAATACTCTCAGTTTAAGAAAAAGCTATTATGTTGTTGATACTTCTTTTTTTTAAAAAATCATTTTCTCTGGTATTTATGCTGATTTTTCTTCTAATACTTGTGACCATAAAAGTCAGAGTGTATTATACTTCCACTGATATAACAGAGAATTACAAAAGTGAGGCAATTGTAACTTGTAAGCCATTATTTATGAACTTGCATGGGATCACATCTTGGCCAAATTATGATAAGCCTTCGTTATTCAGCATATTCTACTCTAATTCAATATTTAAAATGAGAATTGATCAGAAGATTGCACCAGTGGGTGATCATCTAGTAGAAAGATTCATCCTATATAAGCTTCTTGAGGGGTTTTTGTGCTTTGTTAGGCTTAAAAAATAATCAATAATTTGTTTCTGTAACTTCCATAAGGTTTTTTCCCTGTGCCAATCCTCCTTGTAGCATATCAGTCATACTGTCCTCAAGTGTCAGCCTGAGTGGAACATGCAACTGATCATTGCCCAGGTACCTCTGCATGCAATAGTCCTTTTTAAAGGGTTACCCTGGTGTGTGCAACTGTCCCTTCCTTTTCGTGCTCTGATGAATTTGCCAGTGAATACAACTTCTATGTAGTTAGTACCGTTAATCCTTTTCTGACATTTGGTCCCTGTTATGTGTAGACAGTCTGTCTCTTAAAGTATGGGACTAATTAGTTTTACTTCAGATAAGCAGTCCAGAGATAATTACTTATTCTTCTTCTAGAACCCTAAAGATTCAGGTCATGGCATTTTGATGGCTTTTAATTCTGGGCTGGGTTAAGGCTAAAGAGAAAATTTGGAAAGAGGTATCTACTAAGAACAGACATAACATTTCTGAACCTTCTTATACTAAGTTGGCTCCACTCAAACTAATGGCTTTTTAAAAAATATAAAATAACAATACTTCTGCATTGCAAAATGCACTCATGGTATCTGCCACTATCTCTGGATCCTCATCTTGTTTTTTTCAACGGTGAGTTTATTATTACCTTAGTAGATGTCTGAATTTATTCAGTAACTATTATTTTAACCACTTAACTTTCCTTTGGTGTTAACAGTTCAGCACAATGTGTTATCTTTTGCTAAAAGCACACAAAGAACTTAAAGTGCTTTAGAGATTTAAGAAAAGCATTTGAATCCCGATTAGATGACAAGGTTTACCCAACAGACATAGTTGATGGTTTGATTCTGCAGCCTGCTCCTCAATCCAAATTCACATGGGATCCCTGTTGCATTGTTTCAAGTGCTATTTTCATTTTGTAATGTGATTCAAAATGGTTCAGACATAAGAGTTCCCATTCTGTTTACATTATTAAACAAGCATAGCTTTTGCTTTTGACAGTAAGTGGTCAGGTTCATAATGCCTCTAGTAATTATCTTTCACTGAATACCAATATTTATTTTGAAATTTACATCCAGGAACTAATCAGGTACAAAATCCTGCTTTGAAAATGTATTTAGAGCCTCAAAGGGAACTGCTCACATATGACAACAGCTTTGTCCTCAAGCCATTTGTTCATATATGTGTGTTTGCTCTTATACCTTAACAGTTTTTCCTGAGTGGTGCATGTTTGCATTAAGCAAGTCATACAAAGTGGAGAAAGGTACTACAATTTATTAGAGCAAATGCTATAAATGGGAAAAAGACAAGCTTTTCAGTGCATATCGTTGTCTTTGGGTTTGAAATAGACACAGCAAAATTTAAGATGAGGTTTAATACAATTATGCCAGCTTAGCTATATCCATTATTGCATCCCTTTTCATGGAGCAGTTTTGAAATATTTTACAGTTGTCCTACATTTATGAAAACCAATTTGTCCTTCTTTTTAACCTTTTTCTAACTGTTTTCTGTAGTTGTGCCAAGGTATATATTTCTAGTGAATGCACTTCAAGTCTGTAACTGTTTGCTAACACTATCATTTGGAAAGATGACTTTGTCAGTAACTCTCAAACTATTGAGTCAATTTACTGCAATAATTGCTTTGGCCTCTTCATTGTTTCTACCATAAACATTTGATCTGATCAACATCACATTATATAGACTCATTAGCTAGGTCTGAACCATAATGATCAATGATTTTATCCAACAGTTTATTACAAAGAAAAAGTATTTTTGCCAAGTAGTATTGTTGATCAAAGGAGTCTTGGAATACATTCCCTTTAAAAACCACCGTACAGCTAAAAAAAAAAGTTCCAACTCCCATCCCTGGGATTACTTCAGTACTTTATCCCATGACTGATTGTTGAAAATGACATTATTGGCTGCAATGGGTTGAAATGTAACCACTGAACAGCAACTAGATGGAGCATCTGAGGAAATGTGGGTAATTAAGTCCCAGTTTAGAACCAAAGCCCTCTGTAGATCTAAATCTACAATAAATTGATTATAAATTCCACCTAAGATTTTCCATCAAAGTAACTTGTCACAGCTTGTACTCCAGATTTTATCAAAATTGCACATCTTTGGTTTTTATTTTGGGGTTGTCTCACAGAAAAGAGCAAAGTTTAACAGCAGGCAGTATGGGGGGGGGTTCAGTATCCACATTAGCTTTGAATAATCTGCCAGTCTCCAGATACCTGGGGATGATCTACCAGATACCTACCATTTAGGTATTCCAATATATTTTCTGTTGTAGGGAATTCTATTATAAAATAATAATAATAATAACGATAATAATTTTATTTCAGAAAAAATACTGTTATCCAAACCAGGGAAGTTATTTCAGAATAAAGTCACTTGTCATTGGAAAGAAACTACTTACATGGGGCAGTTACTCCAGAATAGCAAAAGTGAACTCTTCTGTAACAGTTATACAAGCCAATTTCAAAATGTAGCCAAAGTGTGAATCAACAGAATATGCTCAAAATGCAGGCTTTTACATGCTTGAGGTGGTACATAAATTACAGCAGTGAAAATGCAGAAAATTCATTAAGTCCTGTTCTTGAATGGCTATTTCCCATGCTATTAGCTATGTTTACAATATCATGTTAATTCTATCATTGTTGTTGTACTATAATAAGTTCAGAGACTTGAATCGGGCCGCTCTGCTAGGCAATGTTCAAGCAGACTTGATGTGGTCATCCCTTCCCAAAGCAACCAGGGAAGCCAGGTGAGTAACAACAGAAAAGCAGTAACTTCAAAAGGCGCTTGTATGGGGAGTTAAGCCACTGAAGTCAAAGGTTTTAGGCCTCAATTTAGAATCAAATTGCTTTTGGCCTTAAACAAGGGCTTTCTCCCTATTGCTCATTTCTTTTTTCTTTCTGATTTCATCGTGAAGACATAAAGCTGAATTTGCAAAGTCACAGCCATTTCCATGGCAACAGATTGTGATGTTATGATGTCCACTGTTGGAGCAAACAAAACAAGCGATCAAGCTGTCGGTATAAGGAAGGAGTAGGAGCACTTTATAACCATAAAGAGCATTTCTGAAATCATTGCTGGCTGATGGTATATCCATTTTGTAGACATCCACTACCACTTTCCCCCCCAGGCCATGATTCTTTAAAGAAGATGAGTTAAACGGCTGATCTAGTAAACAGTAAAGTCAACGGAAAGTCTGCCACTGTTTTTTTGGGGAACTGGATTGGACAAGAGAGCATGTTGCACATTAAGAATGTGACGTAGGTAAGTAGTATTATTCTTGTTTAAAGGGCATATAAAATAACTTAATGCCATGTAATTTATCGAGCATCATGTAGTAGATCTCTGAAAGATCTGTCACGGGACTGATAAATGACAGAATTCTTGTCCTATATTTTAATAAATTACAATCTAACGTTAATATTCTACTGACTTCAGGTTTGTGTCTGCCCAGTAGGATGACTTCTACTTAGAAACAGTGAGCTTCTGTTTTCTTTAAGAGAGACAACAATTTTCAGTATTACAGGGTTAAATTTAAAATTTTATTTAAAGTTCAAGGTTAAACTCACATTGAAGGTCCAAAAAAATTAGGATAGAGAAAAAAATAAGAGGAAAAAATGAATTCTGATTCCATATATTAGCAACTTACTTGAATATAACATGATTTGTAGAAATATAATTGTTATCTTTAAAACTATGGAACTCAGTTCTGCTGCCATTGAAGCCAACGGAGATTTTGTTTCAATCATCCCCACTGTCAGGTTTATATTTTAAAAAACATTTTATTATAAAGAGATATATATTTTAAAAGTGCCCCTTTGATAAATGGCAGCAGCAGAATGGAATCTTTGAATAAGCTCTTTGAAGCCTGCAGTTTTATGAGCTCAGTGCCTTCAGAAGCTTCTAAAGTAGTTATAGACAAATGGAGACAGCTAAGGCTTTGCACGCTTACTTCAAACATAAGTGAGTGACTAACATAAAATTGTAGTGGCCATTAAAACTTCAAAGGAGAAGTGTGACCTGAATATTACTTGTCATAGTACAGAATTTGCTACTGGAAGATCTGATCAACTTTTTTAATTATAGTATCTCCCCCAAATGCCAAGATCATGACTTAGATAAATTATTCTGCATCAAATAAAATTTTATTCCTGAGATTTCATTTATGATACCAGTGAAAGCAAGCGCTAATCATATGATGCTGGCTCCCCTCCTTGCTTCCAGCTACATCTTGACTCTTATCTTGCTACAGCGGCTGTCCTTATAAGCTACTCTACCCTCTTCCTACCTCTCATGGTACCTTTGCCCGGAAAGCCTTTCCTTCTGCTGCAGGCCATAAAACTATCCTCTTTTCAAACAAGTTCCTCTTCAGCATTCACTTTTCCCCCAGTATTTCTCCAGCTATGACCAAACTTTCTAGCCATCCTACAGACACAATCATACAAATACATATGATATAGTTCAAGAAGATTAAGAAGTCACTGTTACCAACTCACCTGCTGGTTATCTAACCCCCATCAGAATTGTGGCAACTGTTTGCGTGAATTGTTAATTCTTTGAAAAATCTAGTGATCTAGTAGTCTGGCATATATTTCTCTTCCCATTCTTTGTCTGCGAGATGTCATCTGTTTCTTTGTCAAGCCTATTGTATCTCACTTAGACTACAAGGTCCTCAAATGGACTTCTTAAAGAAAAAATAAAAGTATGTGTACATATACAGTAATATGTAATGGTATTTACATCTTAACAGTTATGCTTCATTCTCTGGAAAGCAACCAGAAACAACTAGAGAATGTGAGTGATTGCCCTTTATATTTATGGAGAAGGAAGATAATCTGGTCTTTTACTATTTCTTTAGGTGTCAGAACTAATTGTAACTTTTTATAGATCCTCTGTTTTGGATAAAAAAATTATGACCAGTATTTTATCCTACCTTTGGCTTTTGAGCTCACTGTAGTGAAGTTGTTTGGATGACTTATTTGCATGCAAACAGTTGGATGATTGAGCCCAAAAGTTATTGCTCATCCAGAAAGATGAAAAAAAAAAGTGGGAATGCTTGTTACTCATCTGGAAGGCGACAATTTTCATAGACCAGTCACAGGGTGTCTGGAAATACCAAACAAAATGTACACCAGTTGCTATTGAGGGTGATATTTGGTAGAAAACACTCTGGGAACCGCTGCTACAGCCCGAACTAATTTATCTAGAACCTGCAAATCTTTCTTTTTTAAGTATATTGTTTAGAAAACTACATGACCTATGGTTGTATATACTGTTGCAAAGAAATACATTAGGAAGCCACAAATACAGGATATATAAGTGGTTTTGAAGCAGAATTTAAGGCTTGTTATTCCAGACTTCGGTTCCATTATTGCAGGAAGCTTTCAAGGTCAGCAGAGGGCTTAAAATTAAGTTTTGAAATCTGCAATCCCCAATGTAGAAAATATAAACTGTCTTTAAAACAAAATAGGACCCTTCTGTCTTCAGATGAATTCTTAGCCACTCCCATTAGCTGTAAGAAGCCTTTTAGCTTGACAGAATATCTGCAGGAACGTCAATCATATTTTTTCTAGCTACAAGCAATGATAAATGGACACATTTCTCTTATTGTTTTAGCAAGCAAGGTTCCCTATAATTAAGAGAATTCAAATGCAGGTGCAATGGCATGAGTCCCTAAAACTGATGAAGGGTAGAGAAAAGTAGTTTAGGCAAAACACTCAAGATACCAAGATTTTCAACTGTTTTATTAATATAATATGTGGATTGCAGCAGAAAGACACTTATCAGTTTGATAAGATGTAATGTAGAGTGAACATTAATTATATTATACATGTAATAAAATCATACTATAACTTTGAAATACTGTTTAAAATTTTCCCATGTGCAACTCCTGATTATTACATTGACATTAAATAATCCCTAAAACCAAGCTGCAAGTTTCATCTCCATTAGTCAGAAACCAATCTTCAGAGATAACACATATAATACATAGTAGAGACTTGAGTCACTAAAATCACTTTTCTATCAGATTAAATAAAAGGAAGAAAAAATCTAAAAAATGAAATTCACAATGGAAATTCCATGAGACAAAAGCAACAACTAGCAGCTCAGAGAAGCAACTACAAGTAATCTCTGAAAAGTACTTTTGGCGGGGGAAATAAGATGAAGGCCCTTGTGGCTAAGTTTTCTGAAAGCTCCTAAATGAGAAGCAGGAAAGGACTCTATGATCAAGGGGGATTTCTCTTCTTTGTAACTGTATTTTCAGTTTTGCAGTCAAGAAGGTTACCTTTTCCTTTGCTACAACTTCTGCAGTATTTTCACAATTTGTTTTGCATAATGTCAAGAGTAAATTTACATGAAACTGGCAATCATGGAATACATTGTTGTCTCTAGAAGAAACCCTGAATCTCTAAAAATTAATCAGAAGTGAGGTTAATCACCCCTATGGTATTTTGCCAGGAGGCAGTTTCATGTCTCTTATTTACAAATATCGTCTTCAGTGGAAATCTCTATAGTGAATATAAACCAATGAACAAGCAAAAAGAATGCAGCAAACAAATGGACCACAATGTTGACTGTCCTAAGTTTCACAGAAGACAGTAAAGCATCGAAAGAAAAGTTAGCAAAAAATGCCCTAATAAATTACCGAGGATGAAGAGAATATTGCAGGGAGTGGGAACTGTTTGATATTGCTCAAATGAGAATTTGTTTTATGAAAGTACAGATCTACATACACATATGCATTATAAATTAGTTTATAGCATTTTCAGAAGTCCTCTATGATGGACCAACCTGCAGTGACTAGTGCAGCAGAAAGTGCTGAGAACATAAGAATTGCCATCCTGGACTGAATCAAAGGTCTCCTCTGTAGTTCTCTCTCCTGACAGTGGCCAAGAGCAAATGTTTAGGGAATAGTAAGGATATGGCAAACACAGACAAAAGCAAATTCCCCTTAGAATGGTGGTGGTGATCTCTGAAAAAAACCCTTGGGAAATTGGAAGAAAAAGGAACTACACACTTCACTTACTCATCAAATGTATGGTCAAAAGAAGGTACTAAAGTCCATGCAATTGCCTGATTATAATCTTAACGTTAAAGGTATTAAAATGCCACTATGATGATGCTCATGAAAATGCTTATGAAAAGAAATTAACAGCCAGTAACAGTAAACTTTTTCAGAATATGCCTTTAAATTATAAATTCTTCAAGGTGTCTGTATTCCTGACTGCAAGATTTCTTTCATGCTTTTTTGTTTGTTTGTTCTATATATACCTCTCAGAGCCTGATCTCCTCAAAGCTTTTTCCTGACTGCTCTACTGAGTATAGGGCTGGGAGCACAGAAGTGAGAAGTATTCTAATCTTCAAGAATTAGCTACAGGCTTACTGCCAAATTCCAGTGACCTCTCTGGAAATTGGAGGATCAGAGGCATTGCTAGAGAGTAGTCTCTGCACTTTTCCTTCCCCTCTGCCCCACTGCAGCTACCACTCTACCCTATTGGAGGTCTGTGAACAGACACGTGGCCATGTCTATGCCATGTCTATGTCTCAGGGAGTAACTGCAATGAAATTTTATGAACAGGTAACATATTTCCATACTATTGTTTTCCAGAGGATCCCCATGGACTAGAAGCAAGGGACAACACCTGGTCTCTGCACCTCATATTCATCCAATTTGTGGCCCTTTACATCTCCCTCCTTCTCCATATAGGAACCCAAGAAGACAAGAAATAGCACCACATTTCACTGGTGGCATCTCTTTATGAGAAACCAGAATTTTTGATCTTAGGAATACAGTATATCCTAAAGTTAATGAACTAGTAGGTCATTTGGAATCAGCTATCAGTTTCAAGTGTCTATTGAGAGTTATTGGTTTAATAACAACTGGCAGAACCTCCTTTTCTAAACCTAGGAAATAACTGTGTTATTTCAATCATTCACCACTTGATGCACCTATTTACCTCCTTCTTCTCATGCCTGAAGAACAACTACCTCCACAAATCTCCATAATTAAAGGAATTTTCCATGAGATTTGTACCTTCTAGATATGCAAAGACCTATCTTCCTTGCCTTCAATACTGTTTCAAACATTCCTGTATTAATTTAACAGCAATGTATACAAATATCATGGGCATTATATTTATATATGTGTGTGTATATACAGACACACAAATTCATAGTTATGTAAATACACATACATATAAATGTACAGAGATTGCTTGAGATGTTTGCTTGGGCCATGCATGGTAGCTTGTGTTGATGTATAATGAAGCACCACTAGACAGAACAGTCACTTGTGGCAGGTAGCTAAGAAATTTCAATAAAGTAAACTCTCAGTATTATCAAAATTATACATTTGGGGCTGTTAGCATGGCCTAGAAAAAGATGAGGACAGGCTCATCTCATTAAATGAGAAGAAATAGTGGAATTAGCTTGAATCTAATTACAAGCCACACTATCTAATGTAAAAACATGACTGTTTTTTCACTCCCATTCATTTTGGCTAGTAATTAGTTTTGGCCTCTAAAATGCCACCCTTTAATCATCCAAACACAGATGTGATTTGCCGTGCAATTTAATCTTGCTTTAATGAAGAACTAATGGACGCATCGCAAATTACTTTCCCTGTTGGAGAAAAATTCTATTTCCTGCTTTTCAAAAGATCAAGAGTATCTTGTGATAATAGCCCAAGCGGCCCTGGCAGCCTCATCGCACAGAGCAAACAAGCTCTTTTACTCAACTCCCAATTCAATGGAGAAAAAGAGGCTACAATTAGCAACAAAGCAGGGGAAACGCGGCATTACAGCCGAATCACTTTCTGCAGCTCAACCCCCAGCAACCACTGCCTTGTTAGAGCCAGGTCTAAAGTGTCAGGAGCGAACAATGTGCTGTGATAAATTACTCTCTTCAAACAGCTGCACTGCTAATTTTCAATTATACACACAAATGGCTCTCAGATTGGAAGAAAATGGAGTGCATGGGGAGAACAGTAGTAGATTTCTATGTTTGTTTGGTGGTGAGTGTGGAGGCGGGAGAGTGACATCCTGAAAAGAAAGCTGTAGCATGTGGAGTCGGTATTTCAACACCGAATGATGAGCCCTCCCAAACCTTACAGAACCTGGTGGCTTCCTTTTCACATTGCTAGGCTGATGGAGAAAAAGAAACAGAACCAGTTAGATCCATTTTTAGCATAAAAAGCTTTGACCATTGGCCACATCAGTAGCCTTGGCAGTAGATGCAAACCAGCTGAACAACTTGGAGACACACATTCAGATCCCAGAAGAACTGATTCCCTTTCTCAGCTTTTCAACAGAAAGGCAGTGGATTCCTTGTGCTGCTTTAAGTGGGAGACATGCTGAAGTATGTGAACCCATGATTCTGTGTGGACACTGATTATATGACATGTTTGGTGACAGCACCAGTTTCCCCATGATGAAGGTAAAACTCATCGCCATACAATCAACGGCTGTACCACTTCCTGATGCTGTTGGATTCAGATGACAAATTCTACAGAACTTACTTGGGAAAAGGTGCTAATGAAAATTATTAGGAGTTTTGTTTAAGTCACAGTTCCCATTTTTAAGCATTTGGGATGAAAAAGGCAGTATGGAGGTACAATTAGAATTACTGTAAACAAAATATGGCTCAGCATCAATAAATTACGAAAAATCGATAGTGATTTTTTTCTTGCCTTAAAAAACTTTATAGCCCCATTGAAGTCAATAGGAATACCTGAATTTGGCCCAATATAATAAAGTTCTTATTGATACTTCATCATGATTTGTTTTCTAAAAGATGGGAAACAACAGAACTCTACAAAATCAAACAGCTTGCACTGGGGTAGAACAATCAGTTCAATACAAGTTTCACAAGAAAAAGAAAAATGTAGCTGTTTTTCATTGCATTGTTTTGCTTGAGCTTAATTCTGATGAATGACAGCACTGGGGGACAGGGGAACAGGGGGAGGCAGGGGTGGTTTATAATTTTTTTACCTGCCCAAACTGACATAACTTTTAAAAACACCTTTCTTTAAGATTTTATAGTCAGATATCATGATTTGATTGTTGCTATCAAATTTGATGTCCAGAAAGTAAACATTTCAAATCCTTTCAAAATCTTGGGCAATTTTTACATTTTCATAAAACTAGAGAGAGAAAAAGCAATTTTGGCTAACAGGGGTTGGGAATCTACAAATTTGCCTAAACCAATGACAAGGTTCCTAAAGTTCTTTATTTGTAGTATGGTATCAGCCATTTGCCAAAAATGGCTACTGAGCACAGCTCTCACAAAGGCTCAAGAGAGAGAGAAGCCCAGTGTATAAAGAGAACCATGCGAGGGCAGATTCTCAACAACTAGAAGTTACTGTAGTTCCTTTGATTTCATTATGAAGCAACAGCACTGCAATTTACATCCTTTAAAGTTCTGGTTCATAATGTTTTGTCTTTGCACACTTTCATTAGCTTCACACTACCCCTAAGTTCAGACTGAGTTTAGAAACAGGTTTTATGGTAATTGCAGTCGATAGTATCCCTGAGACAGCCAAATATAACATACATTATTAAAATGTTTATGGAAAGGGTTGACAAAGTCATCAGATTTGTTTTATAAATAGTTATCATTTCAAATGAAATGGGCAAAAAACATCTAGTTGATTTTAATACTTTTCAGCCTAGCTTTTTTTTCTACTTCCAATAAATGCCAACATTGTGTCTCCTAATTATAAAGCGCATTACCATACAAAAAGGATTATTTTTAAATTTAAAAATGCCAGTCACAATTTAAAATTACTTTTCTCAAATATGGCTCCTCAGAGAAGCTAAAGAGAGCAGAGAAAGTAAGGGGGGTTGGAATGAGAGGGGGAGAGAGAGAGGATGCAATATTGAATTGTAACAAGACACTTTTATTTTTTTGCTGAAGTGGGATTTCACTCCCTCTAGTTTATAATCGTTACAGAAATTTAAACCTCAAACCATTTCAGTCCAAGCTTATACTAAGCTTGTTAGTGGTTTCTGATGCTGCATATGATAGTGCTACAGCATTACCATAAATCAGCAGAATTAACTATGATCTTCAGAAGCATGCCTGAAAGTGGGTGACAGAAGTCTGCAATTTGGTGCTCTGAATATTATGATAACATTCTATATTAAATGTTTATAATCTACTTAGAGCTGAGCTTCAAGTATATTTTATATTTGTGCTTTACCCAATATTAGAAATCATGGGCTATTACGGCTTTCCATGCCTATGTTGTTTGTAATATCCAAAAATAAAGAAAATATAAAAACAGAAGGTGAGCAAGTTTGTTTTCCTACCAATGCAGTGTTATTAATATTAAGAAGTTAAAGTTTACTTACAGGTTTGAAAATTTAAATGCACCTTGTAATAAATATACTTTACTCCTTTCCATTCTTATATAAAATAATCTACAGCACTGACCGGATTTCAGAAACTCCATCCTAATACAATTTACAAACTCTGTGCTGGTGTTGGAGATACAGACTCAATTTTCCTTCCAGTCTTCATAAAAGTAACATATCTAAATTACTCATCTAAGAGTCAATAATGATGATGATTTGCAGAGAATAAAATCACAAACTCAACCGTTTTGATAGCCAGTACAAAAATCAAGGTTGCCACATTACACAGAGAAATGTTCTGATCCTAAGCAAGCATGATCCAAAATTTAAAAACCAGCACTGCCTGTACTAGGTGGAGGATCCCATTTCTTCCCTATTCCAACTGCTATCCTCCCAACTTAAAAAAACAAAAAAAAGAATTGGAGCAGCTAGTGTTTTCCTGCATATATATATAATTACAACTGGCTGCAGTATAGCAGGAGTAGATGTGCTCTTATCAGAATGCCTACTGATGAATACACTGCTGCACAAACAGTCTTGAGAGGCAAGGAACTATATCCTAACATAAATCAATATATCTCTGTGCATCCTAGCAAAAGTAGGTTGAATTTGCACCAGCCAATAATCTAACTTCATGACTTTTCAAGTAATTCTGAGCATGAGTTACAAAAAATGCTGGTTTTATTGTTGAAAATTATGATTAAGAGCAGCTGACGTCAGGTTTAGACTACCAGAAATATGAACTAAATAGGTGAACCTGCTTTTTTTTTTTTCCTGCAAGGACCCCATCCATACAAACATCAGCAGGCTGCTAGTTACCAATAGATATGGAAGGTGAGACAAGGGTACCTGACAAATTTCATTGTGTAACAAGACGATTTAATCCTGATTTTAGAAAAGTTTTATAATTAATAGACAAGAAAAGCAGAAGCTAACCAGTCCTTCACTGTCTCTGCCTTTAGGCCCCAAATTACCTACCATCTACAGAGACAAATGGCAAACAGAACCAAAACTTTTAGAGTATGAGTCCTATGTTCTCATGTACACCCCGATCATTAGCACCTGCCCAGACGCTCTTACACACAGCTCACGAGGCTGATGACCAGACCAAGGGAGACATAAGTGAGTGTGTCATGTCAGTGGGTGCTCTAAAGGTTGCCCTTTCAGAGCACCGTAGGGCTGCAGCCAGGAGTCTCGGCCACCCGGTCTTTCTGTAAGAAAGCACATTCATTTAGCTCGCACTGAGCTGTTCAATATGCGCAGGGCTTTTTATGATCTCAGAAATGACCTCACACTGCTGCTGGAAAGATACAAAAACCACCAAACAACACAACATATTTGTTAAAGCACTAAAAAAAAAAAAGGATTTAAAGGCAAATATGTCAGAAAATTGAAAAGCAGCATTCAGTGTCTTGGGTTGATAACTGCTGAAAAGGAAATTATCTTCTGCAAGGATCGCTTCATAAATTCTAACACGGCACTAAGACCTATTGATCTGCTGTGCAAAGTAGAGCTGCCTACAGACAGCCTAGCCAGCTTTTCAGGCTGTCTCAGTCCTTGTGTTCTTTCACACAGGCACACCCCACACTTGCTTCCAACAGTTGTAAAATTTTGTCTAAACTTTTTCTGCTACTGTTAAATATAAGCCAAAATAAATCTATGAATATCAGCCTAGTTCATGAATCTTCAGGATGAATTATACTTGAAAATAGGGACAAATCGATATAGCAACATCTGTGGATGAAGTTTTCACACATACGTACCATAAAGCAGAAAAGCACAGTGTGCCTCCTCCACCCTTAACAGGAGTGGGGTTCGTAAGCACTGTACTTCATATTTTGTCTACTCAATACGGTCTCTCTCTCTCAGCCCAGACTTCCCACCTGTGCCGCACACTCCCCACTTAACTGCACACAGACACCTGTGGGTTCTGCCCAAATGGGCTGGCTTTTCTTTCTAGAGCCATACATGGTTAAATTATGTTGATTTTTCTGTGGTTCAATACCACTACAATTAGCAAATTACCTTGAAGGTGCAGCTTCACCAGTGTTTAAGATGAACTACACTAATGGGAAAACAACGGCACCCCATAATATATGGCAGGTAAAAGAGAAGAAAATGCAACCTGTTCTGGCATTACTTTAGTTCACATCCTAGACTATTTTGAAGGCTCTTTAATTATTTATTTTTACTCAGAGTACACTGAAGTGTAGATGAACAGTCCAGCAAGTTGGTTTGCTGTAAGTTTTATTAGAGCTTTTAAGTTTCTTTAAGCTGCAGCATTTTCCAAGTGAAGGACGAGAGCAGGGATTTACCCTCACGACATTGACTGAAATATATTTTTGTGCTAGTATGAAGACCACGAATTAGCATTTTGTGATGTTCCTGAAATTAGAAGCCCCATGAACTAACCATTTTATGATATTTATGCTTTGCTTCATAATGCATTCTCCACAGATGAATCAAAGGGCCAAATGCAATTGCTGTTGTGAGATAATAAAGCATGAAGTGGTGTGTTTGGAATTAAATTTACATAAGACGAAAGATGGTGGGAAAGTTTATGATGGCAGTAACAATCGGTGAGCATACTGTGGTGCTGGCTTCTCAGAAACTGCTGAACAAAATACCGCATCATGAGCATGAATAATTAAAGCAGTATCTGCGGATTCAATCAATTTAAAAAGGAAGAAGAAAAGTTTTCTAATATTTTCCCGAGTTTTATGATCAGAGCTATGTATAGGACCTATGTCAGAGTTACTTCCCCAAAATAGTCTCATAATGCTGTGTAGCTTGCTGGTTTTGTGTTTGCCTCTCTCTTAGAGATGTGTTTTATAGTGAGCAGAAGGTCTGTTGGATTAAGCTCGGCAGAATCCAGCACAGAGCTCTGGGATTCAGCTTCAGCCTTTCATTTTCCATCTTTCTTCCCCATAAGTGTTCCTGACCTCTCTCTGCTGCTCTGGGAAGCCACTGGAAGAAGGCAGCCCCAGAATATAGTCATTGCAATTGTGTCATAGTCATTGTGAATTTTCCCTGTCCCATTGCCCAATGCTTTGAGAGCCCTCCGAATGGAAAAGCACACAGTGATTAGTATCATTCACATATTCAAAGTACCTCACAGATATTATTAAATTAGTATCCCTTTTACCCTCACATCATAGGTACTATCTCATCCTGCCAGCACCTGGGGGAAACTGAGGCATGGAGAAATTAAAATGTTTCAAAACCAGATTTTGCTTTCTGAAATATGCGAGGCATCTGGTTTCGAAGACTTTGCATGTCTGCAGTTTTAAGCTGAAATTATTTTCAAGGCGTGTGACTGCTCCAGCCTGTTAAAGGCATGGCTTGTTAGGCACAAAAAATTAGACATTCCTTCAAAAAACAGGTGACGCCACTCCTCTCAGTGACACTTCCCACCTGGGTTCACGTGCCACTTTAGTGGAAGAGGCAAGACCGGAATTCACGATTTCTCAGCTCTTAAATCTATTCAGCCATAAAACCTACTTAAAGCAGTCATTATTATCTAGAAATGATACTTTCTGGTTCCATTCTTGATCACGCTATAGCCATCTGCCAAAGCAGAGGAAACCTTAAAGCCCACAGTAAGACATTCCCACAAAGAGGATGGCATCTCTATATAGCGGTCAGTACGAGGTCTTACCAGCCCGAGTTGAGTGGCTGGTGACAGCTGCAGGAATCATGACAAAATTCAGAAATTAAACTTCTGAAAAGTTTTAAATATTATCAGTTGCCACACGCTCAGTTTTTCTTAAGCGAGCAGCACTAAATTTCTCCAGAGCATGAAAGGAAATGTACGTAACTGCAGGCAGTGAGTGAGTCTTGCTGCCTTCCCCGGTGTGTGCAGAACCACTGCTCACTGGGGACGGCATGCAAACACCGATGAGAGAAGGGGAAGAGAGGAACTCACACTTGCAAGGAGTTTGAAAAAACACTGCTGTGTTCAAGTCATGTATAAGCTCAATGGTGAGGGGGGTTTGGCCTGACTGTTATCAATTATTAACCTATGGATAGTCTCACTGGAGGATGGGCACCCTGAGAGCTCATCACGGCACAGTTTGGAACCTCTAAGTATTAAATTAAAAAAGGGAAGGGTTTCCTTTGGCTGACGAGAACAAAGGCAGACTTTTGCAGTTTTTTACCCTGTGCCCAGGTTATACAACCCTTAAGACAATGACAAAACCTCACATCTTATTCATTAAGGTCTCACTGAGTTTCAGAACACTCTGAAGTTGGAAAATACCTTCAAATGTATGTTTCTTAAAGAGATTAGAAAGCAGAACTCTAGTTAGCTTTTGTCTGACTGTTTTGCTGAGGGTGTTATTCTAAGAGCATGCAGGAGATGAATGATCAACACTGAAAACCTTGACGCTTCTCTAAATGCCTTATTTTCATTTTTTAAGAAATATGACAGCAAGAATTAGTACTGGGTCTTCTGTTTCAATAATGGTAGTCATGTTGAAATGACAACAAACATCATTACATTTACATGCACATTTATGTAGACAAAAATTGTCATTACTTATTTTGGTGGAACATTTTATAATTTGCCTTAAAAACAAATAAAATCTGTATAAGCTGTTTTTAGCCTTCAGCAGTATGCCAACACAAGCAACTTAGAGCTAGACATACTGACACTTACTGGAAAGTATCTCCTTCCATTTTTAAAACGCTTAAGATTAAAAATATAGTATTTATTTTTCAGTTTTTAATAATACAGTGAAAATACTTTTTGATTGCTGGCTGCAAATAAAAAGCAGATGGTTGATGCCCTCAAACATTGTATATTTAAATGAAAATGTGGGAAAAATAAAGACATATCCATGTTCCTGTTTTGACTTTAATGTTCTAACTAAGTAGGAAATAAAATATGACAAAAAATAAGATACAAAATGAGAAAAAAGTACACCTTCTTTTAGTCCATTTGCAATGAAAAATTATTCTAATATTCTTCCACCAAATTATCTACTTTTCCTGTTCTCACTTCTGTCTTTTGTCTATGCTCTAATTGCTGTTATAATCAACCGAAATACTTTGTACTATCCTACAGAAGTCTTATGGTTAAGGCCATAAGTGCTAGAGCCCTTGGTATACATATGCGTTAAGCATCAAAGGTAAATGGGAATATTGCACAGGAAAAAAGCATTTCCTAGCACTGAAGGAGCTGAACTGGATTTTCTAAGAGTCACTTATTTGAATGTACAACTGGATAATGCCAGAAGACTCGGGAAGTATCTGGGCAGACTATGGAATAGCGGGATGGAGCTCCAGGTCTACTGTGCAGGTCTTCCATAACTAATACTGAATTTAAAACAGAGAGAACAGAAGCAGGACATCAGCTAATTAAGCTATAAAAGCACAGAACAAATTTGATGTTACATTTCATTTGTCATGAAAATTTTTCATGGAAGGAGGTCTTGGATCAGCTTTCCAATAGAGAATGTGGGGGCAGAGAACCTAACTTGCTTTAAGACGGAATTTCAGACATTTATGATCAGAATTATGTGACACATCTGTGACTGCAAGAAACAGATTTAGTGGTCTAAGATGCTCCATATAGTCTTGTCCTAAGTTTCTCTGCTAGGTGGTAACATCATATAAAAATTAACACTGGTCAGATCATTTGATAGAGAGTTAGGTACAAGACGACACAGAATGGAGAAGGGCTGATCTGGAATGAGAAAATATACCCGTCCTTATATTTCAGCTCTCCCATGCTAGCAGGAGACAGATCTCAGCAGATGGTGGCAAAATGTCTGTGCAGCTCAGTATGGAAGTTTCAGATTTTTTATATTTCTTCAGTTATTTCTTTTCTATTTGCTAACAGTGGCAAGTGATTGCAACAGGGAAAGACTTTATGAACCACAGTGCATAAAGAGCCTTGCAATCTATCTGCTTGAATGTTACCATTTGAATTCTAATCATTATCATTTGATACACTAGCTGAGTCCATGTCACAACAGAGCCAAACTGTCCCTGTTTATGCTGAGTAAAGTCTGAAGGAAATCTATTGACTTCAGCAGAACCATTTTGCATTTGCTTCAGTATGGCCGAGACCAGCATTTTCACCTGAGAAGGTAACTTACAGTTCTCTTTAATATCAAGACTGTTTTCAATATTGGTTACATCAGGCCAAACTCCATTTTTTAAGTAGGGCATTATATACTCGGATTAGCTTCGCTGAAGTTAACATAGTCATTCTACATATATACCCATGCAGTTTACCTGAGGATTTTATTTTCCTATTTCTTACAGCCTTTAGTAGTCAAGATAGCTCTGTAAAAGTACTGAATATGGAGGACAATATAAACTTTGCTATCAGAGTAAACCAAGAAAAAAGTGATGTAATATAAAAAAGTCATGTAAGTGTGACATACATGAATGCTGATATAAAAAACTGAATAAGCAGCCGAAGAACAGCTGGACACAGTCACCTCACATGGGTCAGGGTTACAAAGGACTACTATCTCTGTCATATGACTTGGGTCAGTGTTATTGGTTCCAACAGCACAGTCATATCTCCCCTCTTTTTTGAAATTCAAATGTGAACAAAATACATTGCCAACTACAAAGAATAAGTACAAACTAATACAACCCATTACAGGAGTAGTTACTGCTAACTCCTGGTAACTGTTACTACTGCTTCTCCAGTTAAAAGAGAAAAGAAAATGGAAAGTTTCACTTTGAGACAAACTACCTTGGCTGTTCCCCCACCCTCATTGTAAAACATGATATAATATGATATGGCCTTATGTAGGATGTACCTTTGGGTATCATAATTAAAAGAAAAAACTCTTAACAGAGTTTTATGAGGTAAGAAAAGGAAAGCTCCATTTGGTTAATTTAAATAATTGTAGCATCTTTGTTGACGTTTTAAAATACTTTGAACAATAGGTGCATAGATTCGAAATATATTTCTGTTAATGAAGAGTAAAAATGCAGCAAGTAGAGAAATATGTGGTTTGCTTCGCTATCCTCATTTAGATCAGAATAAGATTGACCATACATTTATTTAGTTTTAGTGTTGTTTTCTTCATCAAAATCTAGCCTCTCTCAAGGCAATACAGGTGATAAGGCAGGCATATACAATAGATCTAGTATCAGTGGGTGAAATAACATGAGGAATAATTTAGGCAGAAGCTTTTTTTTCAATCTTGGGAAGGGTGAGGGAAACCTAAAACTAAAACATATTCTAATCAGGAGAAAAAAAAATCATTTAAAGGCTTGTAATAAATGAAAACAATTCACTTGTGCCAGTGTCCTTAAGTGCCACAAACTCTTCTGCTTCTGCTGCTACATTCTCTAATGATATTACTGCATATAGCACATCTCATCTAATCTGTTAGTAAAATCCTAAAGTCACTTATGTCAGTCTCTAATGCAAGCCAAATGAGTCTTCCCAGTAATAAGAAGCTTCGCAGAATTAGTTTTCGTTTTGCAGAAAATTGCCATTGGGGCTGGCACTTTTATCTAAAAATTTCACTCGTGCATAAGCAAAAAACTCATATATTATTTGGTTACATTCCATCAGTATGAGAAATAACATTGTGAGAATTCTATGCATGCTAATGATATATAGAAATCCACCTGCTTTCAGATAAAATGAGTTTAATTTTCTGTTGCCCACTGCCTGGTTGGCCTTTCATAAATTACTTATGCACAGCTATTATTAAAATAGAGGGAAAGCAAATTAGAAAGTCCTCATATCTCTCCACTGGATTTAACCAAGGCAGGGCTGTGACAGCTAGAGTCAGCGTTTTTGAAAAAATTCTGCTCTCTTGAAAAATTTTGCATCTCTATACAATTCTATGCCACTGTTGTAAACGTTCTGACCTGCCTTCTTACCAAATTAACCTAAATCCTTTCTATTTTTCAACATTAATGGAATCCTCTAGAGTCCTGCTGATATATATTAAAATATATTTATTGGTTAATTTGAATTCCAGCATTTTGTACCTCATTTCCCAGTACTTCTGTTATATCTGAACAGCTTGGAGCTTTAGCATTAGAAACTTACAAATTAAGATAAATACATCTGACAATTATCAGATCAAAACAACTTAACTTTCATTGGAATATATGATTGCAAATTTCCCTTCCTGATGAAAGAGAAAATGAGGACTGTCTGCTTGAAACAGTTAATTGGATTTGAAAGTACTGTACGTTTCAGCAATCGGTGCAGCTTTTGGTTGGTCAATGACTACTTGACCTCCTGGTTTTCCAACAGACAATTGGTTTTCATTTCTTGAGGGTCTTTTAAGTCCATAGTTCATGGTGACTTTAAGTTTAATTTTCTGTTAATGATATTATTTTGGTCTTTTAAGATAAAACTTTCTTGTGATGTGCTGAGCAGCAGTGGCAATCCCATTACCGTGTGAGGAAGGACACCTTCTCAAATTGCATTCTTTTAATATTGTCTGTATTGTTATGCTATTTCTAAATGTCATTTTAACACTTCGGGTTTGTATTTCATGTGCATTTAAACTGATAGCTACTCTGCTCCTTGCAAAAAATTCAAATATAAAAAAATCAAAACGCCATTGTGGTCACCTGTGCAGTCAAATCTCCCTTTTACGTAACTGGGTCCCGATTCTAATCAGCTACTGGTTTAATGCCTTCCACTTCGGTAGACTGACTCCTGATTAGAAGGGGTGTGGGTTAGTTTGGGCCAAGGACATGCCCTACAGGTTTCAGGCTCAATCTCTCCATTTTCAAGCCTATTAAATTTGCATCCATACCATATAATAGTGCATTAAGCCCGTCCACACAGCAGGCAATTTTCTAATGCTAACAACAATTTTGTCCATAGCTGACATCCACAGCGCTTTGCTAAACCCAGCCAATCAATGCTGGCACTGCTAAGAAGTCTCTGCACTTCTCATACTAAAGCAGCTTTCCTAATGACTTGAAGCAATTATTTCAGAGGAGTTTTTCACTAAATTTACATAAAATGCATATTTATTTGTTATCTGCTATAGGTATTATTTTATTTCCTATTGCCTTCTCAGAGAGGACTAGAGACATACAACGCTGGCCAGCTCTCAGCAAATCTAACAGCTGCCTGCCCCCAAGGGGGGCCGACTTGCTCTTCCTCTACCTCCATTCCACCAGCTCCCACAGTGCACAGGAGTAAACCAGGAGAAACACATCTACTATTTTTTTGTAAGGTTAATTTTCTGAGAGTTGAGGTTCCTTAACTGGTTTAGCAGGGAACTGAATAAATGCCAGAGCAGGGCAATAGAAGCAGAGAGAGCATATTGCTGGCAAAGGGAAGGGGGAGCAGACAGCTCTGTTAAGCAGCTATTAGACTGACTTAGGTATGATGTGAAACAAGTTTCCCTGGCTCTCTTCAGCAAATTTAAATTTCAGTGAAGAACAATACCTCACCTCAGTGAGGTATTTTAAATGTCCATCCGTAAAAAAAAAGGTTCTGGATCGACAGGAGAATGAAAAATTACCAGTAGGTGTAAAACTAGACCTAGATTGCAAAGAAACTGTGGAGCTCTGAAAATCTGCTGGAACCAAAGATAGTCTAGGTTCTTTATAAAGGTGAGTAAAGAAAGAGAGAATGAGCTGAATAGTTTGTTTATGTAAATTTGGCTTCTGGGTCTTAATTTCATGTGAACACCGCATCAGGTTCTCTCTATGGCAGGTGGCACAGAGTAGTTCCATGGCTTTGGTGGTGTTTTGGGCTTGGCAAGCTTGCCCTCTAGTGATGTAATCACCTGGGCCAGCACTCAAAGTTCTTAATTGAGTTTTAAGCCACTTTCACGCATGGGCACCAGAAGTACTGTCTGTGGAGAATGACCGTGGGTCCACCTTCATGGGCAGATAAAAAAGAAATGTGACCATTTAAGCTTTACTCATATTAGTAACTTTTGCCTCACTCAGGGTAATCACATGAGAAAAGCCAACCAGAGTGCTCAGGACTGGGATCTCAGAGCACAACTTCTGGTCGCAGGAACTCATGTGTTTATCATCCCTAAAGTAATCCAGAATATTTTAACTCTTAACAATGCTTCCTGATGCTCAGTAGTAGTTGCTAAGATGGAGACTAGTTTTGTTCAATAATTCACATTCCTACCTATGTAGCTCTATAGAAATGGGGTAAGTCAAACATACCTCGTGCAAGGTATGTTATGAATCTTAAAAAGTTTACTTGGATAGAATATACAATGCAAATGCAAACCATCTCACATAGTTTGCACTAGATTCCTAGCAAAATACTTTTTTTAACTGTCCAAAATGTTTCTAGAATTGGTTCCTATACACACATCCGAACACTATTGTATATTATAAAAATTTACAAATCTTAGAATGAGTCACATAAAAGTTGAAATCCTTTCTAATATAGAACATACTCAAATTCCTTTCCCTATTAATTTTAGAACATACACATTTTCTCTCATTTCTTACAGTTCTGTTAACAGGACAGGTGGCTAACTGATTAAACACCAGTTTTTACCAATATCAAAAACATTTAAAAACTCATTACTCAGCTTCTCCAAAATCATTCATTGTTGTCATAAATATTGTTAAAAGCTACAAATATTGTTAGTAGCTACAAATACTGTTAAGTTTGTCTCTGTTTTGAGACTTTTAGACTGTACTTCCTTCATAGTCTCCAGGGTTAAAACTTTGCATCCATCTCCCTCCACCCTTCGATGATAATTTCAATTATCATAAATTCACTTGAATCCAGCAATGTTCTTTAATGGAAAATATATGTTGCAAAAATTGTGATAAAATTTAAAAATTAGCAGGTATTGTGTAATACTGTTCCACACATAAAACTATATATTATATGGATATATGCTTGAATAAGTTGAAATGTAATGTACTAAACATTACAGAACACTGCTGTCCACAGTATCTGATTATTCCCTGCAGTTTCCTATCCTTCCTGACAATTCAGTATCTGTAAATCACACCATACATTTTGATATAACTCTTACCCTACGCAGTCGAGACCTAAACAGTTCATCTTGAGGCCTTAATGGAACACATATAATGCAAAGGCTTTAGACTCAGTGATACAAATCACCTGTGATGAATTACTGTAATTTATGGCTTATATTATGAGTGCACGTAGGAATCCCACTATGACAGATGTTAGACAAACAGAGAAATAAAGGTCCTGCCAGAAGTTTACAATCGAAATAATGTAAGTTGTAGACAGATCTGTGAGCATAATGCAATAAGCTACATAAATAGCTTGTGAGAAATCCGACTGAAGTACATTCTCCTGAACCAATGACAGATAATTTTGAACAATAATGAGTATTTGCATTAAAAAATTTTAAAAAGCTCTGTTTCCAAATTGTTCTCGAACACAACAATTCAAGTATTTACTTTATATAACTTACCCAGATGCAGCAGACAACACTGAGTAAAAGCCTGTCATAAATTCAAAAATGTCCTGAACACAAAAAAAAACAGAAACTACGACTTCTTTCTGTACCCTCTCAAGTACAGAATGTCCTGTGCACTAGTAGAGGACATTCCTATACTATAAGACTGTTGAAATGCTATAATTAAAGGTCTGCCAGAGTTTCCATTAAATCCCTGATTTTCAGGGTTTAATTAATAATAACAGTGAAAATTAATGTGAGTAGAATTAAAGCCACTGTCATAGCTCTACTGCATATTAATTCCTGATTTTAAGTCCCTACAACATGTGGGACTGATCCAGCTTCCTCTCTTCAAGCAAAACTCCTGTCACAGGGGAACTCTTTGAACGTGAAATTCCTTGTTGCAGACAGTGGGTATTTGTCTGAACACAGACAATGCAATCAGGCTCTGAAACACCTATAGCACTTATATGGTAAGTTAAATGAACATTTCAGAAAGTCAACAATTACTGAATTGCATAAAGTTATGGAAGAAATATGTTAAGCACAGTTCAAACTTTTACACCCTAAACCTAATGAACATTCAGAACTCCTAAGTCAATTCCTTCCCATCAACTGACTCAATGTGAGTTTATGCATTTATTTTTGAAATATTAGTATTCTTAACTACTTCTAATTTTTCCCTTGGGATTGGGGATATGGGATTGGCCCCATAATGGAAGATGGAAAATATACGTAAGTATTGGGAAATGGGCTTTGTCTGGAAGCATGAGAGCAAATCAGATGTTCTGTTACTGAAACAAAGGCTACCGGCATTTTGGATTTGAGGGCAAATAATTTTGAACACAGAACTTTCCATAAGATTATTCCCTGAAAATAAGCACTGGTATCTCACCATACAACACAAGGAAATTTAATCTTTGGCATAAAAGGATCAAATAAAACTACCTCAGTGTGGAAGTCTAGAGAGGGACCTTGGCAGAATACTGGAGGATATTCATTTCTCTTCGAAGTAAATAGTATTACAGCTGAAAAATGTGAAAGCATGAAATTTTCTCAACATTGCTGTGAGAAACAGACCCAGAAATACCAGACGTATGCAAAATACTACAGGGAAGGGTGGAGACAGTACATTCAGAAGTTGTTAAAAATATTAAGAATAAATTGTTTCACGTAAAAGCACCTATTACAGAATACACGTTTTTTGTCCAGGTTCCAAACTAATAGGTTGCATTATGTTCTCTTACATCAAAAACCTATGTTGTAATGCAAACCTTTATCACACACTTCCATGGTTAATAGAGAAAAAAGGGTTCAAAACTAATTGCTTTGAGGACTGCTAAGTAGGTCAAGGAAGTTCACAAGTGAAAAAACTTCATGTTACAAAAAGAAAAGTGGGTATTTATACAGCTGATGAAACCTATGCTTCTCAGAAGAAGCATTACAAAAAACCAAAGACCACCTAATTAAAAATTCCCATTATATCATGAAAAATAAACGGAAATATAATCTGCAGAGAATATAATGTTTTCAGTACAGCTGGATATGTTTGCAGCACAACCCAAAACATGTGACAGAAGATAAGCAATCAAAGAAAAGCATGCTGCTTCTATTGTGACCTTATATCAGTACTGTCTTGATATCTAAATGTGGGGATCCATTGTGGTTGTCACTGTGCAACTCACTAAAAGACGCAGTCTTCGATCTAGAGAGCTTAAAAACTAAACAGATAATATGGACAAAATATAGGAAAAGAAAGTATTATCATAGCTTTATCAAACTAGAACCGAGGCTATAGTTCCACAGCAACCTAAACTAAATGTAACTGCCAGGCCCTGTCTCTGTCCTCCCCTCTTTACATGCTCCCTAGGCCGTTTGCTGAGCTGTTTTAGTTCAGTATTCCAGTGTAAAACTATCCTCTCAAAACTGAGCGTACTTTTGCCAGACTAAGGTACTGACATAGATCAGTAAAGGAACTGACAATTGCCTGACACAGCAGGGGACACAAATGTGTGCCCAGGTGGGAGAGGATGGAGGGGAAGTACTTGTGCTTTGGGACAACAGTCAAACATAGAGATTAAGTCATTTCCCAAATTCACTTAGAAATTGTATGGCGTGCATCATATAATATTCCTGTCATCAGAATAAGTAGCTATAAACAGATCCAGAATAAGTTTAGGGTGGACATTTCAAGAGACTTTTTAATCCCTAGAGCACCAAAAGTTTGTGTCAGCCATCCTGTGAGGTTAATAAGAGAAAAAATCATAAGGCGATTTTAGATGGAGCTTTGCATTATATGAGATGGTTGACAGAGATGATCAAGGGTTGTGACTTGAAAACTCAAAAGTGTCCTTTCAATTCTATGCATTTTGAAATGGCTCAACTAATTCATAACTAAGAGAAGCTGAAAAAAGCTCCTTCAAGTAGACTGTATTGGAGAAAGTTAAATCAAATGAATGGCAATGCTAAAACCAGGAAAAAGATACAAATCCAATTCTGCAACCTTTAGGAGCCAAGAATAGTACTCTCTATAATGTACTAACATCACTATAAATCAGGACATAAAGAACAGTTAGGCCCTTAATAGAGACAAACTACCAATCAAAACAGAGTAATCTATACTATTAATCTGGAGTGTACCTTGCTCTGCTTCCGTAATCTGTCAGAGTTTAAAGAATTAAGAAACCAAACCAAAACTTTGCATGGGGACGTAGTTTGCTGTAATCCATATAAACAAGGGATAAACAGGAAATCTCTCAACCAAAATGGATAAAGGCATTAACTGTTTGTGCATATCTATTGCTGCGCTACAAGCTCTTGTGTTAAATTTAAGCTAAGCATCACACCATCCACTTTCTCCTCTCTCGTATTCTCTAATGCTGAAGTCACATGACAAACATCTGGTGATCAAAGCAAAATCATGAACTGGATAATTTCTATTTGGACATTAGTTTTTGGCTCCACTTATTGCTGCAGCTGGAGCATTGCCTTCCAGCAGCTCTATGCTGTTTTGTGAGCAAGGCTGGCAAAATGCCACAATTTATGAGAAACTTTGAAGGGGCTTAGTGTTAAAGACTTCTACTTTCAAATCAGTACAGCTTGAATCAATAACACTGTTTCTAAATGTAAACAGGCATAATGGAAATGTTACAAAGCAAAACCATTTGTATGTAACATCAAAAACAGCACAAGGTCCTCACTCCATAAGAGTGCCAATCACATTTAGAGTAAGGCCAGAGAGAAAAGCAAGATTACTTTGTGATGATTTGCTGCAAAGTTCACTACACTATTTGCTTGATAATGAATTTCAGTCATATTGTCATGTACTTCAGGCTTCATCAACAGAGTGCTACACTGCAAAAAAATATGATTTTAGCACATTGGAACAAAGGTGAAAAATAGAAAAAGCACACATTATTACTTGATTTTCTGCAAGTAATAATTCATAAAATTATTACTGACTATAAACTAAATTCATGTTTCTAATGCATATTAAATATGGAATCGAACTCCTTCACTGGATTTCAAGTTCTCAACTTTCATAGTTTTATATTCATTTCAGCAGATTATTGGTTTTGTTTCACTTCCATACCAGCAGACAAAATACAGTATGCATTTTGGGGGAGAAAAACAACCAGGATGAGATAAGACGTTTTTTAATGCAGTTTGAGAAAACACCTTGCTCTGTCTAACCACAAATTCCAAAAAAGGGAAGGAACGGAGAAAAGATGAACAGTGCTGTTGGAAGAATGAACATGGATTCAGGTATATGAAATACTGGCTAATTCTGTGGTAAGATTTTGCTTCCATCAGAAATAATAAATGGGAAGAGATTGCTAAATACATTTCCCCTGCAAAGGGAAGAAAGCAGTTTCTGGTATGTTGCACTTTTAACAATCTGATTTTTTTTGGCTTGCCATTATTTACAGTATGTTATCTACATTAGTAATAAATAAAAAAGACAAACAGCATCTTTTGTTGTCTCTCAAGTCGTATTTCAATGTGCTGTCAAAACCAGACAAGCTATTCATATAAGCATGGCTTCAGGCACACCCAGAAAAAGCCTTATGATCAAATACATGCAGAGCCTTAGTATGTTGGAAGACCTTCCAAACACAACACGCACACTTTGTCTATAGGTGCTCCAGACAGCAGTTAGCGTGGACAGGACATGAAAAGCTCTGAAAGCACACCATGTTCACGGCTGCACCGAGTGTGCTTTTTAAGAGCTGTATATACTAACAGCAACTGGTGAATAGGTACAAGCAGTCTTCTCCTGGCTTTTGTACATGTATAAAAGCATGGCCCCAGTTGTAAGCAATTAAAGGATTTATTGGTCAGGTCAGGTTACAGAAGCTGTAGCACACAATGAGGGATAGCTAGGTTTTGTTGCTCAAATTCTCATGTGATATAGCAGTTACAGTACCATACAGCTCTCAGTCCCTCTCCTCTCCTCTCCTCTTCCATTTAGACTCTGGCTGCTCCCGCTCATACAGCTGCTCTTCTCAAGTCCATGGCTATGCTTTTGAATTAGCACAAGTAACTGGAGATGGAGGCAGAGAACAGTTGGTTTTACCAGAGGTCTTGTAAAGAACGTGCTGGGAATTCTTCAAGAAAACTGTTCTTCTCAGAATTTCACAGGAGTTTACCAATTTTAGTGAAACTTTCAGAGGGAAAAGTATCTCAAGTCAAAGAGTGGATTTCTGACACAGGTAAGAAAGAAAGGCCTGGTCAGCATCCCACGATATAGGTAATAGCCTGGAATGTCAAAGACAAGTGTTCAAGTTCACATTGAAGTGAACCTGAGACGGCGTTTGTGATGTTGTAAATATAACACTGTGCTTACTAGAATACCTACATTTTCCAGGTTGTTACCAGTGTAGAAGCTGCTTGGGTGCAGGAGACTCCTGCGTGTAGCCTCAAATTATGACCTTTACAGCACCGACACCATTCATACAGAGCCATCTTTCCTGAGAAAGTCACAGGTACTGTGCTGGTTGAATGCACAGCATGCCTAGAAACCTCAGTCTTAGGAAAGATGTAAATAGGAGCTTATCATGAGCATAGAGAAGCAACAACTGGAAAGTCGGCTAAGGACTGTGAAAGCGCTCTTGCAACATCCATTTGATAATGAAGTTACACCAGTGAGCTCAGTGAAATTATCCTTACTTTACACAGGGGTCAGAGAAAAATGAAGCTACTTAAACTGTAAAAATCCACCTTGTACATTTTATCATGCAAATGAAATTAAAAAACCCAATGGAAATAGTCCAAAGAACTTTCTCTGCATGTGGCTGTAAGTCATTTAAGTCACTCAGTGAGACGGGATAATGGCCATTATTTTTCACTTGGCCAGTTCATATTGTGACACTAGGAGAAAGACAGTCTGTCAAGTTTTTGTCTGCAGTGTCTAATTTTTCACCACACTGGTCCTGCCCTCCCTCCATTGTGTCAGGAGTGCATTAGGTGTTGGAAGGGCAATGAGAGACTCAACCAGTGGGTGGAGAGGCTGGAGAAGGGGGATTGAATTATAGGCAGCCTGCGGAGCCTGTCTGAAAGGCTGTGCTGTTTCTCTTTACGGTTGATATGTATCTATGTCCCCATGCTATACTACTATTAGAAATAGGATTTCTGATATTTCAGCTGACATGTCAGGAGAGATCATTTCATGCAACTGTCTATGTTGCAACCTAAATTAAAGTATTCTACCTTTTAAAGGGATTGTATTTATTTTCATCTGTAGGCTCAGAACTTCATTCTGCAATGACTGATACTGCAACAAAATGCACTTCAAAGAGCCTAATTCATAGGTAATGTTTTGTGTCTGTACGTGTACCTTACTCACTCCCCAGTGACATAAATGACTACATGAAATGGGAATAAGTATGAAAATAGCTCTGAAATCTATGTGTAACTGTGTATGACAGTTTGTAAAAGTTTGGAAATTCTTTTGTAAATCAAAAAATCAAACATCAGTGTTTTGTTTTGTTTTAACCAAGGCCAAGAAAATAAAGAAAAAAAGTAACAGAAAAATATCTCAGCTTCACTGTAAGTGCAAAGTATCAAGGTCACTGACTATAAATATAAATAATGCTGCTGCACATAAATCTTAAACAGCTTACTGCAACTACTAATACAACTTTACAGTATTTACAAGATTAATCTTTTTAAAGAAAATTACAGGATCATCATATGAAACAAGATTATGCTATGTCCTATATAGTATTTTACTATACATACAGCAGTAACATGACAGCAAATATGCACGTCAGAGATATCAAGTAACTACTGCATGAAGATGGTAACACTGCGTACCAAATACTACGCACAGCAACAACTCTTAGAACCATGTGATCTCCCCATACAAAATATGTTATTAAACTCTTGATAGCCTAATTGTATGTCTAATGGGAAATGGATCATTTTTCATGCCTCCCTAGAAATATGCATTGAGTATTCCAACTATAATATACAGATGTAAGGTTTTCTAACTTTTGGCTGTTGCGGCAGCAGAAATTCCAGAAATACTACAATGCAGAAAGAATAGTTGGATCCTGCCCTCGTGACAGAACAAAGGTACTTTTGCTAGGTTATATGCATTTCTAGCACTCTTGCAATGGCATTTTCCACGCTGAATTCATGCAGTCCACAGTCTGCAACAGATAAAATTTAGCATAGCTGTGTTGGTTCAGATCAGCTACGTGCTTTATACTAGCTAAGGATCTGGTTCACTGTTTTTAAGGTTTCTCCAGCATGAGAAACACATCTCCCAGTGAAGGCAAGCAATATCACCACAAGAATTCAGCTGGTAGTTTAGACCAATAGACACCCTCCTTCTGAAGCACTGAATAGTGATGAAAATAATAAGTAGTAAGTTCTGCTTGCTAAAAGTTCTAGGTAGTAAAGAAAACCAAGCTCACTCTCCCTTCCAAAAGGGTAAAAACATTTGATTTATGCCAGTATTTTATCATGGCCATGTAATGACCTTGCACAACCGAACAAATACATTGAAGAGAAGCCCAGTTTGGGCTTGCAATTATATACCTACATATACATTAGAATGTTTTTGTCAGAAGCATAAGCTCCACCTCATTATGTTGCACTGTGTAACTTCTACTTTCACTAACCGGTAGATAGATACCATTTGCAGTAAAGGGACCACACACGTGTTTATATGACATACAACAAAAGACCTTGGTTCTCTGGAGGATGTTCCTGTCACTTTCTCCTCTGTGGCTCCACAAGCAAAAGCTGTTGCCTTGACAACTCTGGGACATTCTCTGGCTCCACGTATGCTGGTAGGAAGAAGGCCAATTTCTTTCCACAAAAAAACAACTGCTAAGAAATAAACAATCAACAACTGTTCTGATTCCCTCAGTACTGCCAAAATGAGGAAGAAAACGAAGACACAGGATTTTATAAGCCAGAAGCAGAAGGATTCAATCACTGAGGATTCATAGATACAAGTGGGGAACAGAAGAAGCCACAGTTACTCAAGACCAGAAAAACACTGGGAATGGCTATGGAACTAAGGTCAGACTGAGGTTATTCTCTTTGATCAGCTTCCTATAACTAAGGCCACTGACCTTCCATGGCATTGCCCTTGCTTTACCATTACACTGTTTATAAAGGAAGTGATAAAAAAAAAACCCAAACCCAAAACCACAACATAAAAATATTAAAAGGATCCATTTGCAGTTTCCACTACTTTTGCATATAACCGTTGATAATATTAAGTAGGACTAACTTTCTTTACTTCGAATTTTGTGCCCCCCTTCTTTTTTTTTTTGAGTACAACTAGTCAAGTAAGTGTATTTCTGAAGTAAAAAAGAGGATGCGGGAAAATTGATAGTCGGGAAAGATATCAGAGTAGCTGCACTTCACTAGAAAGAACAGTAGACGGAGACGCTGTTTATATGTAGCACAGAGAAAACTATAAGCATTGCTGCCTTGAAGCTTTGGTCTTTTCTGTACACTATAACTGAGCTGGAGCCTATTCAGCTATGGAATATTCAGCTGTGTGGTCGTTCTGTACCAAAAATCTCACCACATCCATAAGGAAAACCACATTCATTGAAAATCAAAGCTTGTACGTAGAAACATGGATATGCTGTTGTAATCTTTAAATTCTTCATTACCTTAACCACTATCATGGCTTTTGGCATTTCTCTCTTAGCAAACCTTCCCCTCCTTTAAGGGTTAGTCTAGTCAAAGCACAAGCTATTTGTGTTGCCAGTAGATATCTAATGATAACAGGTTATGTGTGTCCTTTACCAAAATGAAATTATTTTGGAAAGTATCCGTTAGTAATTAGAGCGGGATTTTCAGAGTCAATAGAAGCTTAAAGTACAAGAGAAGCTACTCACAACTTCATGATGCAAATAGAATCTCTAATAGAATGCAACATACTCTGTATTCCAAAGAGGCTGCATTATATCAGTACACGCACCTGCCAACAGCACCTAACACCACTGAAGCTCTAGCATGCATTTTATTTGTTTATTGTATTTTATTCAAGGAAAGAATAGACAAAGGGTGCTGTAGTAACACTTCTGCTGTCAGTTAAACTTAACATGCAGCCACGTATGGCCAGGCTTCATGATACACCAACCTGCTGGTCAAACTAACAGCATTTCTATTTTAAGTTAAATGGAAGGGGATTAGGGTAAGAAAACTCCCTCCATTGACCACTGACATTGTTTATTACATAAAAGGTAATTGCTTAGAAAAGATTCTATCTCCTTTTGCTGCAGAAAATCTCTTAGTTTGCTGTTAACTGTTCTCCCATTACAGTGTAGCCACATACGTACCACTGCTCACAGAAGCATAGAGAGCCTTCTGCATGATTGAGGGCAAGAACTTTGTAATGCACTACCTTTATCTGCCATATTTTGGTCTACAGCAGTAATTTTTGTACGCTTTTACTGTCTACTCCCTGGAAATATGGTAAAGATGTGGCCTTTTACACAAAGATAAGGTACACAGAAATGATATCCAGAGAAAATATGGTAATAGAAAAGAACAGGCTTGAACAACAATGAACAGCTCACAGTCAAATCCAAAAGCATTAGAAGATTTCAGGCTGTGTTAGTAGAGTACAAATCCATCTTGGATCAAATTATTCACCCATTTACCGTGGTCCCTCGCTTGGCCTGGCAATCAGTTCAACTGTGGAATGTTACTTACAGGTACATTCACAATCCCTACATATTCTCTACACCACAAATGGACGTTAGAAAGGAAGAACTGGACACAGGCTACCCTACGTAAACAAAATAGCAATTAATTTCATATAGGTGTTAAAGTTGTGTCTGAAAACGAAGTGCAAGTAGAAAATTCTCATCTCCTACTTTGTATTCTGGGAAATGTGAGGCACCTCTTTGCGCCTCTGTTTCATCACCTTTAAAACAAGGATCAGGCTACCGCCTTTATGGGACTCTGCCTATTTTTCGGATCTGATGGGGTCTTGAATTTTCCTGCTATGTGTAACATACATGTGAAGCTTAGTAATTCTATGCATGTTTCTAAGACAATATTCTCTCATTAGGCCGTCTTAACATGGAAAAAACAGATCTGGCATGCAAAAAGTTCTGTTAGCGAAACAATATCAACGAATAGGGAAAAAACAAATCTGATCTTTAACACATTCTTGTGAAACTCACCTGAGCAGACTGAAGGTAGAAATTAATGTCACTGGATAGGCCTGATCTGCAGAAAGAGATTTTTCCATTCTGTTTAAGAAACAAAGAGAAGGAAAAAGCTATTTTTAGAATTATGATTTGAAATGCCTAAGTTAGAAAAATAATGAAAAGTAAAAGTATATTTTACCCTGTTTTTTTCCTACCTGTTCTGATTCATCATTGCATGACACAATTTTTACAACAATTTACAGTGAAATATTGCAATTAGCTTAATCCCGTAGGGATGTAAGCTACTTTGTACACGCGTAAATAAAACTGCTTTATGCTAAGCAGTAGGTCTCGGTCTCTTCCCCAAAACTGTTTAAAGTAATTTTGGTTATAATTAGCAACCCCTCAGAACGTAATTATTCTATGACTGGCAATTTTGCAGTAAAGACTCCCTTCCTGTCAGATGGGTTTTAAACAGAAAGGTCATTTTGGCTAACGATTTCTATGATTTTATCTCTCTCTACCTCACAAATTTAAAAGCTTGAGTTAATACATGATTTCTTAAGGGAAAGGAACATGTTTTCTTCTAGGGTTTTAGAAATGTACTATAACCTTGACCTACATGAATAACTTATAGAAGCAAAAGTGCAGTTTGGTTTCTCAGAACAAGTCCTTGGCTTTACTCCCAAATTCCTCAGAAGGCTGCTAATCATAGCATCAAACTAAAGGGTGATTTTTAACAAGTTTTATGCTTGAGTCTGTAGGATTTGCTCATCTAAAGCACAGTGCTGCTTTTTCTTTTGCATTTGCCTGCTTCCACTCAGTGTAAGCAGGTCCTTAGTTACCTTTCTGCTGACTAGTGTCAATGATATTAACAATACATTTTTATTTTTAGAACACTCAAATCTAAAGGCAAGTTAGCTCTGCACATGTATGCATGCACACACAAATGTAAGTAATATCTGAACATTTCCAAAAGGCAACAAGTCCTTTTGGAATAGTAATGAATAGAGAAATCATCTTGTGCCCTGCATGAGATAGGTGCATTTCAAGATTTTCCTGTATAGCTTCCATGAAAATTGGCCCCTAAGCAAGGGTGTGAGTCATTGATGAATACAGCTCTAAGGCTTCACGCTGTGCAGCAAGAGCTGTAAAAGGCATTAGAGGAACACAGGGGAGGAGGAGGAGAGAGAGAGAGGGTTAGGAGGTTATTAAATAAAACCTAGTAATGGTTTTACATGAACATTTTCTGAACAGTGTTTTGAAAACGTACATCCTAACCCACTGGGCACCATCCAGACTGCTGGCTGCAGTGCCCTCTGTTGGCTGATGCTCAAAGGGGCTGTAACAGACCCTTTGCCACTGACATAAACTAAGCTTTTGTCTATACTTAAAGGGATACGTTGTCATAGTCTCAAAGTGAAAACTCAAGTTGTACAAATAAAATAAATTACCCTGTTGGTATGGCTTATAGTAATTTTTCAAATTAAAATTCCAGAAAAAGGATAGGTTTTTTCTCCTCTGCCCCCATATCCACCACACAAAAGCCCATGCCCATAGCACTGTACCAGCAAAAGTCATAGCCTTCACCAGCACAACTATGCAAAAAGTATAGAACAGGCCAAAGAGAATCTATTGGTGACAAATTTAAACTTCCTCAAACTTCAGAGGTATTCGATTTTGGCTTACATTTGTCTTTTTTTTCCCCCTAAAACCAATGTATTAAAACTGGTGTCAATTTAAATCATTCACGAGTTAGCAATGGACTATATGTAACGGAGAACACATCAGACCTGGATTATGAGCAGTTTTTGGTTTTATGCAGCTGCATTTCTCCTATTTGAGTCAGGAGATGCAGGTTTCAATAAAGACATCAGATTTTGAGCAACTTGGTCTAGTGGAACGTATCCCTTCCCATGGTAGAGGGGCTGGAACTACATGATCTTTAAGGGCCCTTCCAACCCAAACCATTCTATGATTCTTAGTCAATACATAAGTCACTATCATTCCAGATTCTCCAACCTTCAAACTTCCCACATGTTCTGATCTCACACTCACTTGCGCAGTCCCCTCAATCTCTCTTCCCATTTTTGCTTCTTCCATTGTCTCAGCAGTTTTAGTGTACCCATCTGAAAGAAAAGATATAATGTGTCCTATATGTGTGCCATTACAAAACACCCTACAAAGAGGTTCACATGTGAAAATTATAAATAGCGATTAAATAACACTCACTGGCTACATTAGTTTAGTTATAAATAATCAAATAACCCTTGAAATGAGTATTTTTTCAGTAGATGGCTTAGATGTACAGTCAGGAAAAAATGTTTTCCTCTATTTTAGATAACAGAAGTATCACTTGCTAGAAAGCAAATCATAATTGAAATCTATATTTTCACACGGATAACCATTTAAGGAGCTTGGGCATAAACAAACAAACAAAAAAGGAATTTTTAAATTTTCTTTTTTTTTAGCAGGCACAAAAGGAGCTATAAGGCTTTTAAAGGCCAGAAACAGTGGGTTTACATTTATGTAATTTGAACAAATGGGCACAGTGGTCTGCATAATTGAAAATTCAATCCAAAAGGAATGTTAACAGAGGAAAATAGTTTGTCATGTTACAATTACTTTTGTTTCTCTAACAGCTTTAAAAATAACACACAATTTAGAAAAAAAATCTTTTGTGTGTATACATATATTTAAGAATAGGAATTATATTTTCCCTTTTAACTGAGCAGTTGATAACTGTTGTTAAAAAAGGAAAAAGAAAACAACAAAAAAACCCACCCTGAAATACACAGACATGCAGCACCATCTGCTGGATTAGCATGTCTGTCAAACATTTATGCACTTACAGAATGTATTAGCACAAGCAGAAGAAGGGAAAAGCCACACAACAAAAGCATATCACGGAGATTTGTTTAGTCAGGATCAGGCAAGAGAAATCAAGGGGTGTGGCATTTCCATGAAAATTGTGAAAAAAACTCTTTACTCCTATAACACTTCGTACTTTTCATACACTATGTATAAATACTGCACTCACAAAAACACATGAACAGAACACTTAAAATTATAAAAATTCAAAAGTTTGGTAGATGTTTTAAATGACTGCATCAAGAGTGATTTTTGGTTTCTTGCATGTATGCATTATGGTACATGATTATAAATTACCATTTTTTCACTGGGTGCCAGTGAACAGGATGCCTTAGTGAATAGGACTGACTGTTCACCTAATAACAAACAAGTATCCAATAATCTGCTTTCTTCTTATCATGCACTATGTGGTCTCATGTGTTATTTAACACACAAGCTCTGCTTGGATAACACAAGATTAAAAGGTGCTCATCGCTGCAATGCCACATTGCATTGCAGATGTTAATTTAAAATCTCTGCAAGATGAATTGCATTTATTTTCACATACAGTGAGTAAAAGGAGGTTCTCATTTTGCATAAGGAAGGAAGGGGCCCCTAGCACTTACACGGTGATGTGCCATTGTAGTCTCTGCTGTATTTCTAGTAGCTTGTAGTGTCTTCGGAATTCAACCTTTTCATTCAGTCAGGTCACCTAACTGCACTCTGCAATACCTAGCTCTTGGCACGCCACCCTCCAGCGGGTCAAAAAGCAGAGTACTTAGCAGGCAGCCCTTTCACCCGACACCTTCCAAACAGCTGGAGCTTCCGCCTTGTTATCACACCAATGCATCACCTCTGCACCAATCCCTTTTGTGCTTATCCCCATTTCTGAGAGCTGCTGGTCCTAAGAATTCATTTTGAAAAGCCAGCTGTCTACACATCAATCTTCTAGAAGTCTCCTCCACATATACTAGAATCAAGAACATATATATCTTAAGAAGCCTGATTTTTCTGCCTATAGAAACTTCCCTTCTTCTTAACGGCCATATATCTCAGCTATCTTTTATCCTCCTGCAAGATGACTTGTCTTGTCGACACTGGTATGTAAGTCAAACCGTTCCACATTCCTTTGGCAGACACTAACTGTGCTCTACAGATCACTCTCAGCGTCAGATGGACCTCATCACTGAGCTGCAGGCTGTAAAAGCGTACGGCAAGGAGATCAAAACAGAGGACTTTGGCCATCACAACTTCATACGTCCCAGAGAGCAGGCAGGAAGGTGACAGAAGGCTGCTTGCTGACAATTACTGTCTTGAGCCACTACATTATCCTGATGTTTACCAGGGCCGCCAAGCTTGCTTCTTCAAAAATATTATTCAGCACATCTTAGAACAATCCACAGCCCACTGTGCCATGTAAAACAACAAAGGCAAAAAAGGTCTTCCTCATGAACTCTGAATTTGTTTCACAGGTAGCTTGAGGCACTGAACCCTGCACCATTCCTCAGTTTTTAAGAAACTAGGTTGCCTCCTCACATTGTTTTTTATTATTCTTGTTTCTTTCAATACTTTTAGATTAACTTAAGACTTTTCTCAGGGGCATGATCAGTGAAGTGACCAACAATCGAAGACCAGTAATACTGCAAGTTGCCGTTTTGATGCATCCTCTTCAGGCCTGACTTTCACTGTTCTTCAGCGATCTTTTTTTCTCTGAAGATATTATTCCGTAACATATGCAGATATCTGGCAAAATCAATGCCTGTTGCTATGATCAGTGTTGCTACTATGCCACAGGCCCATGTTTTGTAACAAACCTCACTGCAAACTCCTCGCTCCTCCAAACCACCTCCCCACCATTTGTCAGTGCTCCTTACTGTTTCACTCAGGCACTTTTTAATCTTGCTGGAACTAATTCCTTTAATGTCTTTTCACTTGTCATCCCTTTGAAGGCAATATTCATCCAAGCTTTTCAGATGCCTTTTCCTGATAGTTGAAGTTACATCCTTCTTCACGCTGGAGTCTTCACAGAGACTTCCTCACCTCCTCCTTTCTCTGTTTTGAGAGCAGGCTTTGTGCTGATGCAGAAACTTGGCTGCTCAGATGTTTCAACTAGACAGTAGGGCAAACAGGCACCAGTGGAGGGTTTCTGCAGCAAGAAACTTCCTGCCAAGCCTGGCGTGCCTTTCTCTGTCTATGAATGTTGGAACTCAATGGCACAGGATGATTTGCGTCCCAGAAGAACAGACGGGTTCAAAAAGGTAACAGCCAAGTTTATAAAGGATATGGCATTAGTGTTTACAGTCACTTGAATGCAACCTCTGGCTTGGGAAGCCCACCTGTTTGTTGTTGGGAGATAACCCAGAGGCGTGTTCAGCATCAGGACAGGTACCAGGCACCCTCCAATAAATCTGTTGTTAGGTGTGACCAGCACCAGGTGAGCTACCCTGCCTGGTCTGACCCCAGGTTTGATGCAGCTGCGAGGCAGGCTGGTGCTGTGGCAGGGAGGCCGTCCAGTGGGGCCCTCTGAGGCGCGGCCAGCAGCGCATCAGCCGGAGGCACCGGGTCTGACACCTTCCACTTCTGCACGGTCACGGTCTCTACGCAGGTCTGGTAACACTGCTAACAACAGCCCTACTCACGAGCTGATGTGTGCGCTTCGACAAGAAACTTCCAAAT
>VZSZ01008417.1:346585-360117 GCA_013398815.1 Ibidorhyncha struthersii | reverse complement strand
GGCCCCTCCGCAGGCCGGCGGGGCGCCGGGGGGGGCGGGGGCCGGGCCATCCCTCAGCAAAGCTCGGGGCTTTCTTCTGAAAGATCTTATTTCACTACTTCGGGGGAACGTAGCGCATACTTCTTACATTTTTTTGATTAGTAATTGCAACAGCTGTATTTTTAAGTAGTTGCAGGCAATAACCATTAAACTAGAAGCGGTTACGTGACGATTCTAACTCTTAAATAGCTGCAGAAGATGCATAAAGAAAAAGTAAACCTGCAAAATGAGTTGACCGACTTTGAAGAGCGCATAGAAGCAATGACATCTCATTTGAAAAACGTAAGACAAGAGTTCAGCTTCACGCAGGTAAATCGCTACCTCCAGCAGATCCGTGTTACCAGACAGACCCGTACCCTGAGCATCTTTCTGTGGCTGGTATCCCTGTATGTTTTGCCCTCTTTGTTAGAGATTTGTCAGGACTTTGTTCCAGGACTTCCACAAGAAACAAAAGTTAAACTATATATCTCAGTGGTATTATGTGGTGGTCGTTAAAAAGCCAATCCGAGATCAAATGACTGTACCTAGAAGAAAGCCACGAAGGATACATTTAGGAATTCTTATTAATGGAGACTTTTGTAGATGATAAGAAAAATCTGGTCAAGGAAAATAAAACATCAGTGTAAGGGAAAAGCAAATTTATAATCTTTATAAGGGTCAAGAGTTAATTGTGAAATGCTAGTGAAGAGTTAATTCATGGACATGAAAAATTAAACGAGATGGTTATGGTGCAAGTCTTCACTTACACTCTGAGTTAATTGGCCAAAATGGGTGGTTTAGATTTTTAAAGAGTCATAAGTCAAAGCTGCACATCTTTCAAGTAAAATATCCTAGGGGAAAAAGTCTTAAGAAACTTCCCTGCAGAAACTTTTTTTTTTTTAGTTTTTTTTCCCCCTTAAAACTTCTAAATTTTTTTGTGCTAGAGTCGAGTTTTAATCTGCACATAAAGAAAGAGACAGCACATACTAGCCTCTATTTAAGAGAAGCTTCTAATAGGTAATAGATTTGTTATTATACAAGAAAGAAAACCCCTGTTAAATCACTTTTGTCGATAGATTAGACAATATAGAGATACTGCTATAGGCCAGCCTGATAGTGTTCTGTCTCTGCACAAAACAATAAAATGATTTCTTTTGCTGTGCCTCCTGAATCTGACGTAAAGCCACTGATAATCAAGAGACTAATATTTTGATTTTGAAATATTAAGATTCTGAATCTTGGGTGAAATATCTTTGAATTGAGTTTTTGGAGCTATAAATGGTTGATCTGTGGATATCTGATACAATACAATGTGTGTGTATATATATATTAGAATACATATATTTGAGATACTAAAATCCAAACAATAAAGTTGCTCTGAAAATTCCTATATTTACATGACAAAATCATACCATCTCTGACCTGGGATTTTGTTGTATGTAAAAAAAAAAAAGGGGGGGGGGTTGTTGATATATGCCTCTTGTTTATTGTAAAATGCTGAACTGTATTATTCGCTAGTCCCTTTACAAAGCCAGAGAGAATGAAATTGAAACTGAACAACACTTTAAAGCCCTTGCTGAGAGAGAACGTGGACGTCTCAAAAGTGACATTAAACGACTGGAAGATGAGATTGTTTCCTTAAGAGAAAAGAAAAACAGTCAAGAAGTAAGGCTTAAAATTTTTGTAAGAGAACACCCATGTTGCAATTAGATTTTATGACTTGTCCTCATTTGAATTTACAGAAATAATAGTGTAAGTCAAGAATAGCTAATTATAATTAAATCTTATAAACTACAATAAATTATTTGGATGTAGTTTCCCCTGTGTAGGCAAGTAGAGTGACACTGAGGATCTGCTTGCATAGACTGGTCAAGACGTAGCAAATATTAACTAGGTACTGAAAGACTACAGTTCTTAATGTTCTTAATGCCAGGCACATGTGGAATAAATATCCCACATATAGGTATATCTCACCAGAGGTTGACTTTTCTGTTTAAAATTATTTGCATTTTAAGTTTCTGGTAACTTCCTGTCTTGCTTCTTTTTTAAGACCAGGATGTGTATTAGCATTCCATAAGTATAATACACAATTAACAAAAAAGAAAACTAGCAATTCTGTTGACAAGAAGATGTATGTAAACTTTTACAGTAGCTTTAACTGGTTGTTTTAGTTACTGTTCAGAGAAAATATTACACATTTAATATTAACCCTTTAATTTATCTCTAATTTTATTAGAATACTATAAGTAAAACCACTAAGAAGCTGGAAAACTTAAAACAACAGATAAACTGTGGTGAGGAAGTTCTGGAGAGCTGGATAAAGGAATCAAATCGTATAGATAATGATGCTATCACAATCCAGAAGTATGCACAACAAGATGAAGGGAAACTAGGAGTAAGTAGAAATTACAGCCATTTTCAGAAACAAAACAGAGAATGGTTTTAACCTTTGAAGACTTTGTTATGTTATCAAGTCAGGTAAGATGGAGACAATATTTTTGCAACAGTGCTTTTAAACTGATTTCCACTTAGCACAACAGTGCAATTCCATATGAGGTTCATTTTAAAGGTCAGAGAGAACAGGCTTTACAAAAGGTGAAAGGCATAATTGAAGAGATTAATTTGTTTGTTCATCTCCGTAAAATTTGATTTTTTTCTGAGAAAGTGCACAAACAGGTAATGAAAGTCTAGAAAACAGTGCCATAGAATTGAGAGGACAAATAGTGTAGATTTTCCCATTAGAACTGAATTTGTTAATATTACTGAGAACCAAGTACAGCTATTTCAGTAAAGCTGCCTAGAATAATGAACGATGGTATCAATAGACACTCCAGTCACAAGTTCAGACTTTATAAGGGTTAGTTCTCAAGTATAATACTGATTTAGAGATAAGTATCTCTAGTTAATATTCTTTTGAGCCTTTAAATACAGGGAGGAGAAAATTGATTTTTACTCATTAAATGCTTAACCCCAAAACTTAAGCTTACACAAACAGTGTCACTGATATCGTTACGGTAGCAAGTCACACAGCATAGTAGGAAAAGTAAAGTGAGATAGCTGATGGACACCATGTACGCATTTATCCGTGGTGGAGGGGGGTGTTACTTTGCCCTGGCTCCAGTCTGGTCCAAGGGCTGACAAGGCCTCTTGCATGACCAAAAATTTGGGAGTCTGGATTCTCAGGTCTCAAATTTATAAGACATTATATATTTGTTTTCAAATACATTATATTTTTGTATCAATTCATTTTAGGCATTAACCCTTCAAGTAGAAAAGTTGACCATGGAAGCAAATCAGAAGCGAAGAGCTCTTGATAATGAGCTTACAGAAACCGTAACAGCTCAGGTTTGTGCTTAAGGTTCTTGGAGATATCTTGCTATATATGAAATTTTAAAAATCTGAAATCATGGGAGTGCTTTCTTTTAAACAGATAGAGCTTGACAAGGCAGCTGAAGATTTTCGCAGAGTTCATCAGGAAAGGCAAGAAGTCATCAGGCAGTGGGAGAATGCAATACAACAGATGCAGAAAAGAGATCAACAGATTGATCACTGTGCTTCGGTAAAACTGCTGTAACTGACCCATATCACTATATCACCCTACTTTTGTGTCAATGATATTGGTAGGAATTTTGCCAGTTGCACGTAGAATGATTTGGTCTTTTAAATGTTCAGTGTTCTCTTTGTGTTTACATCTGTATTTTTATTAAGGTGTTTCAAAGTTCAGATATTACCGAAATACATGCAGAATTTATTTTGAAAGCAGTATCTGTCAGTGTAAGTAATGGTGCTTTGCTTGATACTATGCAAGGTTTAATTTTCAACCCCAAGGTCGTTGGAAAATGCAAAGCATGCCAGTTTCAGTATTTTCTGTGAGTAAGAATCTAAGAAGTAAGAAGATGGGATGTTAGAGTGTAAGGACAGTCAACGGCAAGGAGGGGATTCTGTGTCTGGGATGCAATATACAAAAGAAAATAGAAGATTTATTATTGAAGGAATTAGCATTGCTACCTTTGTGAACAAATGCACAACTAACATTTATTTCAGAATTATGATAAATAACCACATTGTTTAAAAATTGGTTCTTAAGTACATTCTGCAAATGGAGAGAAGCAACAGCACTCTTCTAATCCAAAAAAGATCCTGTTAGGCGTTATGAGTTAGTATTAATTTCTAAAAGATACAGTCTTCATTGGTTTTGTCAGTGTCTTAAGCACAGAGGGTACAATGGCGAGAGGTACAAATAAAGTATACTTTATCCTGGCTTTGTCAGGAGAAGGTGAACTCCTCAGAAAGTTCTTCAGGGCAATAGAACAGATGCACCAGAAAAAGCCTGAAGGACCAGTGTAGAGAAAAATTTTATAAATGTGGATTCCAAAGTAGCAATGGCTTTTTTTGAAGGATGGGGGAAAGCATAATTGCATGTACAAGAAAGTTCTACCTAAATCCTTAGCTCTGCTAGTATGATGTTTTCCTGCTGAAAGAATATCAGCTTTGTTATGTTGTCCATATAGGTATTAGGTATACCCTGAGCAGAAACATGGTTTAAACAGGCTTAAGACATAACACTAAAAAAATGTAATAATAGAAAATGACAAGCCAGAAGAAATACTAGCAAACAGAAAATATAATGGTCTAATTTAGCTGAAATATTCTGGATTTCATAGTACTTCAGGTCAGAAGATTCCTGCAAAGAACAAACAGATATTAAAAAAACCCCAAACAACCAACAAACAGATATTAAAAAAATCCAACAACAACAAAAAAACCCAGCTCTGTCCAACCTTCCATATATTACTAGTTCATAGAATAGTCCTACTGATGCTTTTGTAAACAGATTCTTTTTTTTTTTACATTGGAACTACAGTATATTTTTCCCTGTAGCTAATATTTTTCTTAACCTTTCAAAATGCATAATTTTCACTGGATAGCTATAAATCTATCAGCTAAAGTAACCATCACTACTGTTCGTAATTTTCGTCTTGCAATTCCACTGTTTCAAGTCTATGTGAAGTTTTGTTCACGTAGTTCTTTTTTCCCTATTCAATCAATCAAAAATTATTTTTATTTCATACAAGTTTATAGTGTCATCTTTTTTGAAATTATTTGAATATTTTTGAAGTTTCTAATCCAAAATTTTAGTATTTAGTGTTGTGATGTATTAGTGGAATACAGTAATTTAAGAATTATGTGATAACTAGGCTGTCCCATACAAAGAGTAGTCTTAACAGCAGTCTATCTTCTGGTTGTACCCTTTATTAATCTAACACATCTTAATTAATGCAACCAAATCTAAAATGTTTTTATCCTGATAGCTAATAACAGAGATGAAACAGGAGATCAAAAAGAAAGAAATAGTGCTGAAAGAGAAGACTTCCTTTTTGGTAAATGAAACTCTTAATAATATGGAATATGAAAAGAAAATTTCTTCTGCTGAACGGGAAGCTACCAGCCTCCGAAATGAGTATCAAGCTCAGGATACTTACAGGGTTCAGCTGCAGGATGAGGTAAGGATGACCAAACAGTTCAGAAAAAGAGAATGAAACTTTTAACTTTTGACTAGATGGAGGAACTACAGGAATAGCATTTACTTTTCTCTGGTTTTAGACTAGACTCTTAATAATTCAACTAAATGTCTGCTTTTCTCAGTCTACTCATGATTATTGGGATCTGAACCCTCAACTTCATCGTTTCATTGATACTGGTGAAGAGATTAGCATGTCTTCGCTGTTGTGTTGGTATAAAAAGGATGAATTTTCTCTGAAATGGTGCAACACTATTAGATGCTTCAGAAGGAGACATGTCTTGCCTTTAGCATACATAGACGGCAGTATTGTATAAAGATAAAAGAAAACTCTTCCGGATTCCAAACAATTGCTATCCTGTGCTCTCAGAAGTGAGTGTTGATGGCCCTTCTAGTCAGGTTAAAATTCTTGAAAAAACCCCAAATGCTTTCACATGGCTTTCTAATCAAGAGGCAGTAGGATAGGGCTGCCCTGTGATCAAGCCCTGCTTGATGCTGTCCGTACTTACTCTGTTACTTCTATTTAATCTGCATTTAAAGCTAGGAGTGAGCTGCGCTGCTTAATTACTTAAATGCCTGTGGAAGTATTTCTAAGAGATAATTCAAGTCTCATGGCTCTGTTGAGAAGGGATACTTGTATTACCTGACTAAGTTTTCTCTTAACAAGAAAATGGTAACACTGGGCTACTCAGCAAGGTTGGCCATTTAAAAAAAAAAAACCTGCATCTGCTGTTGCCTCAACTTTGGATAGCTGCTCTGTAGCAGCTGGTTGATAAACTGACATCCTAATTAAACTGTATATACCTCCAATGAGGTGTAGGCTATTAGATTACCCTATAATTCATGCAAACTTGAGGGAGGGTTCACCGAATTGCTACGTTTTAATGTCTAAACTGTGAGATTCTTGCTTGACGTTTTTCACAATTAATACTACATAATGTGATAATGAAACAGTCTGCCACTACTAGGTGTTAGAACCTAAGCGAGAAACAAGGAAAGAAACAGACTTACAGTTCAACTGACAACTTGTGACCTCCCGGTTTCTTATTCTGGTACGGAGAGAGACCTGCTATACATACACTTGATCAGGTTTCGTCATCTGTGAAAGTGAAGACAATTACACTGCTAAGTGATACTGTGAAGACTAATGACCGATTGTAAAGTATTCCTATCCTGTTTAATGAGTGTATGCTGTCATGTATTTTTTACCAAATTAAATGTCTGTGTATTTTTGTCACAGTGTTCCCTTATCTTAATCAAAATAATAAAGTTATAAAAATCCCAATGAAGTTTGAATTAGAAATATTTAGTAGATACATAAGGGTATCTGTGTTCACAAAGAACCTTTTCAAAGTGAGCTGTGCTCTATGAAACCATGGTTCCACTTATACAGGCACTATTGGACAGCCTACAGCACCTTCATAATTCATTCTGTATTCTTAAGTATTTTGTCCCAGTATTCAGATTACGGAAATTGGTCTGTTGAGTTTACTAGCTGGGCCAATTTACAGCACTCAGAATTTGCAGCACTTCTGATTTGGGAAACACTTTCAAAAAGAAACACAATACTTCCCAATAAATAGGTCCCTTACAATTTTAAATATTGTAATGTACCAAAGTAACTAAGAGCTTGATTGTTCCATTTTGTACTTTATTAGCTGGATGCTTTGAAATCCACTGTGGACAGAACTGCTGCTGATCTAGAGTCTTTGAGAACACAAGTAACCAATCTGAAGAAAGAAATTCCGAAAAAACAAGCCAGGTGAGAAACAGTCCTTTAAAAATATCATTTGTAAGGATTAGTAATATAATCAAATCCTTGAGCTAGCAAAGAACCGTAAATATTATTGATGTTTAGAGCCTCCAACTTTCTGGTTTCTTCATGTCCTGCACAGTTTCTGGCACTGGGCAAGTTAGGAAATACTCCTGGTAATCCTTGTTTTTAAAGGGCATGAAAAAAACAGTTAGGGCCTTGGTTATCATAGGTTCAAGTTTAGCCTGCTTTACTAGGCAACTGCTCAGTAAGGTGTGCTGCTTGGTTTTGGCAGTGTTGTATATGCAACATGCATTTAACTTGTTAAATCATGTAATTTTGTTTAGATTAAGCTTTCTTAATGAAAAAAATGCAAGTCTTTCCAATAAGCTGAAGCTTGTGACTGAGGAGACCCTCAGTTCAGAAGACAAAGCTTTAAGGATGGAAGAAATACTAAAGGAAGAACAAAAAATTATCAAGGTAAAATGTTTTTCATGGTTTCTGCAAACAAGGATTCATTTGAATTTGCAAGCTCTATCTAGAACAAACATTTATGGATTAAAATGGAATGTAAGTGCTAATATGACAAGTAGCTATTTCATCAAATGATGAAGTAACATGCATGTAGATATGTCAGTATCTGTGTTGGGAAAACACTGGAGGAAAATAAGTGGTCCTAGTAGTTCAGACGATGGTGCCCCCGTATATTAACATAGGATACAAGAACTGTCCCTGTATATTGACATAGGATACAAGAACTGTCATTGTACAGATCAGATATAAACCCAGTATTCTGACTGCATCAGTGTACTAAAGAGGGCATTTACCTCTGACGTCACCTAAAAGCTACTTACTTGGCTTGATTGAAATAGAAGTTATTTACTGGAATGTGGCAAATTTTGTTATAAAGATATAGTTATGTTTTGCTTCTGCTTTGTAACAATACTGAAAAATTTCAAAATCTTGTATTTTGCTCAGCTCTTTTGCGAGTTCACATCCCCAAACATTCTGTTTTAAGGGCTGCTGAGGAGCAAGGGTCCTCGAACTTCTGTCACTTTCCCATCAGTAAGGTTGTTGAGGCATGAGAGTCTTGTCAGAATGACTTTTTAGTAACATTACCACTGAAAACTTCGTGGCTTTAGTAAAACACCATCAAAACTTACAAACCTGCGAAGACCTATGATTTTGGAAAACGGCGAATAAAAAAGATTTTGATATCTTTAAATGAGATTAGGCTGGCCTAGTCTCCTCTTCATTATTTTATTTCTACTACATGATACTCTGCCACATCTAACTTGGACTGTTAAATAATTACTGGCTTACTTTAGATTTAATTTTCATGACGAATAAACATTTTTATCTAGAAAGTGGCATGAACAAGCTGCAATGTGGTGACTTTTTTTATTACTATGTCTAATAATTTTTTTTTAACTCGAACCCCACTTCTTGTGTTGCAAATTAAGTATAGGAATAAAAATATCCTAATTCATTATCATCTGATGAACTGCAAAGGGCTTTTGAATAAATGCAATGTTGTAATGCAATCATCTGAACTTTCCTGCATTTCAGGAAATGTTTCTACTGTTTTGTCCTTCTGCTACTAATTCTCCTGCAGTATTTTACTACTTAGTTTCTGACTGAACTTGCTACAAGTATTTTTTTACATTTTGCTGGACAATTGAGTATTGGATATGCTGAAACTTTCTTTACTGTAAAATGACCAGGTTAAATGAATGTGACAGCAGGTGTTCCCACACAAGTGACAACAAAGCTGTATCTGTGTGTACTTTTTTTTTTCTCCTCCTATTTTGTGTTTCCTGTAGCACGTATGTGAAATAATCCCTTGCACTGGACTGAGCATTATTTTTCAAACTTTTTAACTTCACAGGCATTAACTGTACATTTTAAACATTCATACAGAAACTAGAGAGGGGATACCTCTCCCATAGAGAGTTTCTTAAATTACAGGCCTGCCTTCCTGTTTCCGCTTTTTAGATAATTTGAAAACAAGTCGGAATGATATAATATTTCATTAAAATGAAAACCTTATTTTCTTCCCCTTAAGACTGTTACCAGGGTGGTTAAACCATTATCTGTGGCGGATAACCTAAGATGACATTGAGCTTGGCAGCTCCACAGCTTCAGGGTAATATTTTAACTAGGATGAACTGTTCTTGAACAATGTCTGTGATGTATTAGTCAGAAGCATGCTTTCCATCACCATTAGACACACATGGCTATTTGCTGCATCTATTAATTTACTGTGAAGAGATATTTACAGGAACAATGTGGATGAAAAGTCACCATTTCGCGCTTTAGTTCTGTGATACTTCTGCCTCTTCAATCTGTGGCAAAACACTGTTGCACAGTGAAGCTTATTGAGTATCTTATCTCTGTTAGCAACCTCACTTAAAGGGAGAGAAATAATCTCTATTAAATAAATGAATTTAGATATGCAAGAAAGGCTCCAAAATCAAGGTCAAATTGTGATCCAGTTTTAGTAGACAAATTCATCGTTTTCATTAGCTTCAGAAATACAGCTCAGAATTGGGCACAGGCATAAAACCAGTTTACTTCTGAAATTAAATTCCTTTGTTCATGCATGATCCAAAGCCTGCTAACATCAATGTAAAATGCTTCAGGCCATAACGATTTCATATTAAACTTACACCTGCTTTTTACTTCCTGAGTTTTGGATTTGGAATTGCACTTACAGCTAGTTCAACTACAAAAAAATTCTGTTCGGTAGAATGTGATTATGAACTCTTAGAGAAGGAGTTAAGTTATCTTTCACTGTTATTAATTTAAATGTGCATCTTCAACCTCTGTACCAGATTTGAGCTAAACGTAAATGAGTCTTTCAGAACAGGATTGTGATGCCACATGACCCATTTTAGAGATGTACCTTACAGGAAACCAGCATGCCAAATGTCCTGAGCGTTGGAAAGTCTTTGGTTATTTGGGGGGGGGGGGGTGGAAGGAGGGAAGAAAAGAATAAAGTTGTCTTCCTTGTTAGGGCTATAAAAAGAAAATAATCTCAATTTTGTTTGTTTTCAGTACTGTTTCAGTTTGTTTCAGCATTGTCTTACTACAACAGGCGCCACTAAAACCTCATTTCCTGCACTGATGGCAACTTACATAAGAATAAGCAAGTGATTTTAAAGTGTGTAATTAAATTTTCAAACAAAATGATTCCAACTTACATAAGCACACATATGTACATACATGTGCATACACACAGTTACAAGTTTTAATAAACCATTAAAAAGCTTTGTATTATAATTATTCAAATATTCACATATACTGATTAATAAAGGCAAATAATTCCTCAGAAATTACTTCTGATGTGATTAATCATTTCTTACTACTTAATGATTAATTATTCACCAGGAAAAAGAAACAGAAATTAACCAGTTAAAAGAACTACTTTTCAAGAAGACTCAAGAGTTAAAGGTGCAGAAGGATAAGGAGAAGTGTGTTCTGGCGGAAATTGAGGGAAGTCGAACATCACTTAAAAATCTTAAGAGTCGATTGCACAGACTTGATGCAGATGCATTAAAACAACAAGAATTAATATATAACCAGGTAAAATATTAACGTACTCTTATACTATGATTGTTTCTTGGGTCTAACGAGAGTAAATTGCTTGAGTTCTGTAATCTTTATCAACATCTTACCATTTTGGAAATGCCATGCAATGTAATTTGAAGTCTGCATTTATTTCTGTCTCTAGATGTATGGATAAAACTGAAATAACTGAAATTTGCTATAGTATTACCTACATTATGCACTTGTGTATTTCATTATTTTTTTAGATCTGCTGCTTTTCCCACTAATTTCTCAAATCAGTTCTTTACTTTGATCCCTCTGAACCAGACACCTCAGGGTAAATTTTTAAAGTAATACAAGAGGTACATGCCAAAATCCTGTTATTTACTAATTGGATTTTGTGCATATTTCCTATGCACCACTTTGAAAATTTGTTCTTTTATATCAGCATCCACTGTTAACAGCAAGATGGCAACTTCACTGTAAGCCTCCCTACAGCAGACTCTGCTGAGTATGCTTTGTTACTCTTCTAGAAGATTACTCCTGAACCATCACTGCACATCAGTCATCTAAGAATATTTTGTTAATGAGGTCTATAAGCCATAAATTATTATAAAACAATAGCTTAATTGGGTGACTGTCCTAAAGCCAACGTTTAGATCCAAGTTTGTATCCAGTGTTTTAGCTTTATAGGAAGGCTATAATTGCTTATCTCAGACTATTAATTCTCTTTAAAATTATTTTAACAGGATTTTTATATTCAGCAAATACAGAGACGGCTGTCACGGTTAGAAGGAGAGGTTAACGCAGATGAAAAACATGTTTTGGAAGCAAAAGTTGCTGAACTTAAGAAAACCTTAGAAGAAAAGAAAAATGTGTACGATGTTTTACATGCACAGCACAAGAAACTTCAGGTAACTCCAGGCTGGAACTAGATGATCTTTATGGTCCCTTCCAACCATTCTATGATTTTTCTGTCTTTATTCCTATGTGAGAATTTTGCATATACATGCTTGTTCTCTGGTTTTCCACTATCCAGTGACCATCATTAATTCCCTAAAAAATGCACTTACCTTTCTTGTAGATATGAACCAGTCAGTTCTTCTGTAGACAATTTATAATTTCTTTTTATAAGAAATGTATTTGTTTATTAATCGGCTACATTTCAGCAAGTTTTGAAACCTCTTTTCAAAGAGAAACCATGCAAAGACGAAAGTCAGGTTGTTAATAAAACATCATAGCTGGTTTCTGAAAGTGATAGTTAGGAAAAAATTTGGTCAATTTAGTGAGGGGAAGAAATTCCTTATAGGAGTGCCCTTTAACTGGAGATCCATGCAATTAAAAAGTTTAATGTTGAGCAACTGGTGCCCACACTTCAGTTTTGAGGAGATGCAAAATTTGAGCAGTGAGTATAATCAAACATTGACACACACCTCCAGGAATTTATTCATAGTCTGGAGTATTATCAAAGACAGATGGTTTTGTGAAGATGAACTACGAATATCAACATCACAGTCAGATTTTTTTTATCTAGACCAAATTACATTATTATATCATAACTGCCTTATTGGCTGAAAGATCTATATTGTATAAATAACATTACTACACTCCAGATAAAACAAGCAATGACATTAACATTGCAACAGCACTCTGCATGAGAACTGCCATGCTCTATGCACTGTTTGCAGAGCTGCATATGGACACAAGATGACGATGGTTCCTGGCTCCAGGACTTATAAAAATATCTCATTTAAAATTAACTGGTAGTTTTTGGTGCAAAGTATGTTCACTGAAATAAATTAAACATAACTTACTTTGGAAACAGAGTGATGTCCATTTCATCAAGAGAGCAATGGATAAGACAGGAGAAGAAACAAGCGGTATGATGATCAAGATAGATGAACTAAATCTTTTCAATGAGAGATCAGATCAGGAGTTAAAAAAAGCTAAAGCTATTAAGCAGGTACAGTATTATTTTACAACTTTACTAATACAGGACACATTTGTTTGGTTTTTAAAATACATAAAGTCATGACTTGATCTGAAGGATGTGGTCTGCCTCCCACAGTGGTACATCATTATATCCATAAGAACCCCCTTTGTAGTTTCTTGACTTACACCTTCCTTCCCAAACTTTGAAGTCACTTTCATCACTATTGTTTTACTAGGCAAAGTGTTGCGTCTCCTGTGTATGCACCATAAAGTTTCTTTGGGTTATCAATTCAACCACACGTTACTTGTGCCACAATATCCCACAATATCCACCTGGTCAGTGTGTTTTTTTTCTGAGAAATGATTTAAAATAGAAAATAGAAATAAATATATAATATAAATATATATTTATTTCTTTAAAATAGAAAATATATTTACTGTTTAAGGACATATTTATCTAGCACTGAATTTTTATTCTCAATTTGTGATGCCAACTACTAAGTTTGACACAGTTTTGTTATTAAATTGTGGGACATTTTCCAGCAGATGGTTTGGATCTACGTTCTGATTTAAGGTATTAGAAATAAAATGGAAGTCTTTCTCCCCATATTTTGATAAACAGAAAAAAAGAGTTCCCAGTCCTCTAATTACAGGGCTTGGTGCTGGGGCTGTTCTCTTTAACATCTTTATCAATGACCTGGACGAGGGGATTGAATGCACCCTCAGTAAGTTCGCAGATGACACTAAGCTAGGCGGGGG
>VZSZ01008417.1:326864-346154 GCA_013398815.1 Ibidorhyncha struthersii | reverse complement strand
AGACCTTATCACTCTCTACAAGTACCTGAAAGGAGGTCGTAGAGAGATGGGGACTGACCTCTTCTCCCTAGTGACAAATGACAGGATGAGAGGAAATGGGTTCAAGTTATGCCAGGAGAGGTTTAGATTGGATATTAGGAAAAATTTTTTCACTGGAAGGGTTATCAAACATTGGAATAGGCTGCCCAGGGAGGTAGTGGATTTGCCATCCCTGGAGGCGTTTAAAAAAAAAAGGGTAGATATGGTACTTGGGGATATGGCTTAGAAGTGTTTTTTGTCAGGTTAGGTTAATGGTTGATTTGATGATCTTAAAGGTCCCTTCCAACCTCAACAATTCTATGATTCTATACTGCACCCTTTTTCCTGCAATAAGCTGTAGCCTTCCTAAAAGAAGCACTAAGGTATTAGAACAATACAGGGTCTGAGCAGCAAGGGGAAGTTTTGCTATCAACCTAACTGGTGCACGCACTCCTCAATGAAAACTCTCCCTACCTTGGAACTTTTCTTTAAGGATGAAATTCAGGGGAACAAAAGAAATAAGCCGATGGCACAAAAGAACTCAGAAAATAAATGGTCCAGAGTTTAGGATCCATAAGAGACTTTTTTTTTTTAATGATTCAAAGTGTTTGCATGCTAATGAAATTCACCACTTGCTGCTTTCCGTGAGTTTTGGTATATATAAATTTGCATATCTAACAACATGACTTGTAGACATACAGAACATATTCCAAGACAGTTACAATGGTTCAAGTGAGGTATTAACTGCTTCAGAAAATTCCTTGTAAGGTCTGCTTAATTTCTTTGAAACCACCTTCAAAGTCTTACCATTCATGATGCTAACTGAAAGAAAGTTGTAAATGGAAATGTCTAACAACCCATAACTCGGTCTGAATTAGAAAGCCTGATGAATTTGTATAAAACCATTGACTAAACAGCCTACCACTATCGCACTCACCATGTAAACTGTTAGCAAATGAGAAATTGAGAACATTTTCAAATGCATAGCAAAATGAGTCTTACAGTTGTATATATAAAAGATAAAATAATGGATGCTTTATAAAAAATATTAACTTATTATCATAAATATCATAGTTAAAAATGATACTTTCTTATTTTGAGACCTTTTTGGCATTTATTAGGAGATGATGGTTGAAGATAATCTCTTAAAACTAGAATTGAACCGCCTTCGAGATACTCTGTGTAATAAGACAGAGAAAGTTCTAACACTGGAAAAACAAAAACTGGAGTTAGAGAAAGCCATAGCAGAAAGAACTGAGGAAATTAAGATTCATAAGGCAATGCTGGATTCCCAGATAAGACTTGTGGATCAGGAACGGCAACGCGTAAGGTAACTACTCTTACATAAATTAAACTCATAACTTTTCCTGAATCTATTTTACATGTGGACTTACTGAAAAAAAAGAGAAGTATTTTACCCAATTTCACCAATTAGAGAAATTGAGGATGAAGTAAGTCTTGCTCAAAGTTACAGACTGAGACAGTTGAAGCCAGCAAGAGATCCCTCTTCTGAAATCCAGCCTACAGCTTTAACAACTCGGTGAACAAGAGAGTACTGTTTATTGTTAGGGATGATCCTCTACAGTACTGAGAGGAAACCTCAGTTACAGACATCTTTTTAAAGCAGATGTCATGCATTTTTCAGAATAATCAGGAAATTTGAAGTCAGTGTGTCTGGAGGTACGACAAAATATTTAAAACAGAAAAGTTGCTTTTATAGAGGGTTTACTCCCAACTGCTTGATAAAACTGTGATTTCTTTGACTCATACAGTAAGTCTGTTTGGTTTGGTTCATTTTGGGTTTTTCATGTTTTTAACAAATGAGGTCTCCATTGTGTGTCCTATATAACAAAATTAAATCTTCTGAATTATGTATGTACCCTCTTATGAAGCAAGCATATATGAAATAACTTTTCCCTTTTGTAATAATCAGTGCAAAGTATCTGGGACAGTTTTAGCTCTGAAATCCCAGTATCTATATCCATCCAAAAATCAACACTTCAGCAGCTGAACTGCTGAAATCTGGCAAGCTTTTTATTCACTCCTCTGCTAACCACGCCCCACACAATAGGAAATTAGAGTGATTTAGTGTGACTAAAGCTTAACTGCTCACTGAGAGTGCAGACTGTGTGGCTTTTTTCCTTGTGATAATTACACAACTAATTGATACTTCCATGTAATTTGATTTGGGGTTGTTGCCTACTGTTGCTTATGCTCAGCTAGTAGTGGCAATATTAAGATAGTATCAGCAGGGGGCAGTTTGTGCAGCTGTAGGATTTAAATGCCAAACCTTTAAAAATTTTTGGGAAGGACCGTGGCACAGCCTCCCAAGATGCAATGATCTGGAATATAAAAATAAGTTTGCCTCAGGTTAGAACTGCACGAGAGGTGTAGGTAACTGCAAGAACGAATGACTGCGGCTCAGAGAACCCAGAAAGCAACAAAACCCAGTAGCAGCACAACTGCTGGCCTGCCTGCCTCCTAGTACGTGGGCAGCCTGACAGAATAACATCAGTAATTTTAAGTGTTAGAGCAAAAACTGCCCACAAAACACTTTCTCAACCCATTTATTTTTTCCCCAAATAAATCAGTGCTGAATTTCAAGATCGCCTAAATAAAATTGATAAACTGAGACGCAGATATGAGATTCTTACTGTTGTCATGATGCCACCCGAAGGAGAAGAGGAGAAAACTCATACCTACTATGTAATTAAGGTATTTTATCAATATAATTCATTATAATGCAAGTATTTAAGCTATAGATTTCCCTGGGCTCTATGCAAGTAACTAAGACAACCTCTTTGCCTACTGCTTACTTTCAGTCTAAATCTGACACTGTTAGTTATTTAAGTGATACAACAATTTTATGTGAATCTCTGTGGTCAGTCCTAATGTCAGTGGAGCCTTAATTTTGAGCAGTTTGAAAATTTTCACTTCAGTGCTCATTAACTTACAAAGACACAAGAAGCCATGTGGTAATCTGCTATAAACTAGAAACAAGTTTATTGCAGTCCTATATGATCTTAAATTCTTCTACCCTTCAGAGTTATTTTTAAGTATTTCACCATATGGTGTTTAAGCCTTGAAGAATGTCAACTTTCCCCTGCATAATTTAGCTTTTTGTTGGAGAAGAAAAAAAATTTAAAAAATCAGTCTTTATCAATAATGCAATACCCTAATTCTGGAACAAAAATCTATTATTTTTTATCTCTACAAATTCTCTGATTTCCTCTTAAAGCAAAATGCTTCTAGCTGTGATCTTGGCTCTGAAGTCCATCTTTTTCTCATTCTAAAGTGTTACATTTCTTAATGATGGTATTTCTGCTACTGTGAGATCTAGCACAGCAGAAGACCCTCAGTAAAACCATTGTGGCCACTGTGGGTGTATACCTTCTACAACTACGGGGATTTTTCACCATCTCAGATTTTCTGAGGGACCGTAGAAAATACTTTCCTTTACCAGGTGGCTCTGTTTCTTAAATCTCACTGATCAGATAAATGGAGACTTACAAGTGAGTAATTTCCAGACAAGCTGGATGACTTCTAATACTCAGTAGTTTTATAACGTACAATCTCAACTCTTACTTGAATTTTGTGGGTAAAGGAAACAGGTGTGAAACGTGCTGCAGTTCACGTCAGCAGCAGAAAGCATGGAAACTACTTTGTACGCAGTGTGGATACTGCTCATCAGGACTTGGTGAGCTTAGATGGAGAAGCAGGTATCTATAATGAAATGCACATGCATGAAATACCTCAAAGAACTTCCAATACTGTAAATAACTGTTCCTTCCAGTTACCTAGTAACTCAAATCTCAGTTCAAGCCTGACAACACAGATAAAATCCTGGGTGGATATGGGGGCTTAACCTGTAAATATTGCAGGTATTTTTACCCGTATAATTGTCCTAATGTTTTCAGTATATGTGCAGTCACCTAAAATATCAGTTTTATTTTTCAGGCTGTACAGGAAAAGGAATTACTTCAACGTGAAGGTGATGATTTAGATGCAAAGATCTGTAAAGCTGAAAAAGAAATTGTAGCTTTGGAAAACACTTTGTGTGTACTTAATAACTGCAATAGCAATTATCGTAACTCTTTCAAGGAAGTCACTGAGACAAGTATGTAAAATAGAAATTGTAATTTGCTGTGTGAATTATGGATGATAGTATAACTCGGATATATAGTGGGGAAATTCCATGGCACAAAAGACTGAATGACAGAGAGACTAAACTGACAGTAGCAAAAGGGAGTGTAATTCACATGCCACTGTGAATAGTTCAGCAGAATAAGCACAGAATAAAGTGCAACAAGGTGTAATTCACTAATATTTACATTCTTACATCTGATCTATGTGAAAATCTCTAAGGCTATGTAAGTTTTGTGAATAGAGGCATTCAGAAGAGGCAAAGCATAAAGACACTTGCTGGGGGAAAAAAGGCATTACCAGGAGAAAGGAAGCAGTGCCCACTGAAGTACATAGGTCTAGTGGATAAAACTTTGCACAGTACAAAAAGCACCACTTTCTCTAGTGCTGCATCACACACAGCCACTAATTAAAGTTACAGAAGCAGAGCAAGCTGTGCCACTGCTGGCCTTCTCGTGGTAGACTGAGCCAGCTGGGGCACAAAACTGTACCCAAAGCAATTACACAGGCAGCTTAGGCACATGTGCTCTAGTGATGAAGACCAATCCCTTGGCTACACCATCATCATCTCCAATTTTCACATGGAAGCAGGGGAAAAAAGTAGTAACCTGTCATCTGGTAAAATCATAAGGAAGAGTAGAACGTAAACTGCACTATTTTAGTGTCTTCTCAGATTTTAAAATACGGACTACCTAACTACAAGTTTTTGGATATTGGAAGTTCCTCAGAATTCTGGAAAATATCTTCATCTGTTGTTCCTGTTGCCATTTAGACTTCATAAGGTTGCTCTCCTTCAGTGGAACTTTCTTTGTTCGGTGTATAAAAAGCATCACCACGACAAATTACATAAGCTTGAGTCTAGAAAACATTTGATTATTTAACTTTTGTGCCCCCTGCTGGCGCTGGAAACAGTAGCTCTTGGATCATTCTCTCTTACTTTTCCCACAGTGATTTGGAATAAGGAGTATTAAAAAAAAAACCCAACCCTTAAACCTTGAGGTCTCTGCAATACTCCCAAAACCAATATAGTAATACTCCATGATGCAGTTACTTTAAAGTGCAACTTATTTTAAAGTGAAAGTTGAGTTGCATACACTGCTTGTCCAGCATTAATGCTGCCTCATTGTTTGGTATCACAGGTGAGGAGTATGAGGAAAAATGGAAACTAGAGGAGGAGAAAAGGGCTGTTGAAGAAAAATACAGATACAAACGAAGACAGATCAAGGAACTTCAGGAAAATCTCCAGGTAAAATACAAGCAAAAGTTCCGGTCAAAGAGACGAGGCTGCAGCACATAGCTAAATCCCTGCAAGCCATCCTATTGAAAGAACAGGAAACTCTTGGACAAACTTTTGCCTGTTCTTTTTATATACTGTGCTTTGTATGAATGGATATGATTTTTTAGAAGGCTCTACGTCTCCTTTCAAAAACTGAGTGCTTATTTGAATTCTCTTGAGTCAATGAAATTTCAGGCTTTTTAGCCACATACAGCTACAAGTTTCAAAAGCCCAGATGCTCACTGACAGATGCTCTGGTCCGGCATCCAAGAAAGCAGTTGTGTTTTTGTGTAGCATACACCACTATATTGTATCATCCTGTCCAGTACTGCAGAGATTAAAATCCACACATCTTGTGTCCTCTGACATCTACATCACAGGATTTTTCTAGGAGAACATACTCTGGTTTATTAGCTTTCCAGGGTGCTTCAGTTTAAACAGTATTAATGTAGCTCAAGAAAGCTAGCTGACTCTTAACTGAGCAGGCTGAGCATTAAGTGCAGGTAGAGGATAGCTTTACATCAAGGACTTACTCTTGGTTCCCCTTGTTATCAAAAAGTGCGCTTGGCCCTTAAGAAAGAACAACACTTAACTATGATGTGTGACATTTTGCTTAAAAGTTTCTTAGGTAGAAGAAATCAGAGGCACCTTGTTACATGCCACATGATTATTCTAAGCCCTGAGTCACTGCATATAGGTCAACAAACATTCCTACCGTTTATTCTACCACCATAGGATGTATACCATACTTAAGAAATAACATCTCTGAAATTAAAGAAGAGGGACACACATCTTTTTCAAGGAGTAAGTCTTAGGATGTAATCAGGTCTTAAGGTATACCCTTTGCTGCCTTTTTATTTATTTATTTAAAAAAAAAAAAGAGCCACCCTTACAGACCTAACTTTATTAATTCCAGTCAAAGGTATCCATTTCTTCCCATGGGACACAATGTTATTTTTCTTAGAATAGCTTGCACAGGTAAGTTGGTACTGTGCCCAGTAAATTGTGGACACTTCTCAGAGGCATATCTGAAAATACATGCTTATACACTAATAGTACCTTTAAAGGATTTTTTTTAAGATATGTAAATTACCTGGTGGTTTCTTTATCCAGGTATTTATCCACTAAACACTCTGATGGGCAGAAAGTTTTTTAGTTGTTTTAGTACTAATTGCTTGAGCTACATAGACCCTCCCACAAAGTAATACAGAAAATGAAAAAAATATCGGAACCACTTTATAAACTAAAACTGCTGTTCGAATGAATTTGCAGAGCATGGAAAAAAATTTTGATACAGTACTGAAGCAGGAGGCCGTCTTCCAAGAGCAAAAGAAGGAAAAACAAGCTGTTATTTTGCAGCTGAACAAAGACATAGAAGAACAGAAGCCAAAACTAGAAAGGGTTGTGAAACAGGTCTGTATATTCATTAATGACAACTTCTAACATTATAGTGATAGACAGTAGCACGGTTAAAACCGCAGAATTTAAACTTAGCAGGTTTCTGAAAAAGTGTTGCATTTTCATAATAGCAATGCTTTAAAAATATTTGTGTTAAAAGTGTTCCAGACTATCCAGAGAAATTCAGTCTCTGAAGAAAACTAAAACAGAAACACAGGAAGAAAGAGACATTGATCTTCGTGAATTGAAAAGCTTCAACAGAACCATCAACAAATTGTTAGCTGATGTTCTAGAAGCAAATCCTGATTTAACTACACCCTTTCAAATGTACTTTCAGCAGGTGAGCTTTCCAGTTAACTGCCACCAATATCTTGACTGACAGCTGTGGTCTACTGATGAGTGTCTTTCAAGGGCAACTCTTAAATTCAACAATGAAGTATACACTTGTGGTAAAACAGGAAAAAGAATTCATCTGCTTGTAACATCTCTTCCTGATATACTCAGTCCTATTATACAACCATGAGATCAACTTTCTTTTTCTTTCCAAATTTTCTAGTCCAATTTAGAGCTTCCTACAACTGTTTCTGCTGGTGGTAGTCAGAGTTCTCGATCACCATCCACACAGAGCTCACTAGCTTCTACCAGGTAAGTGCTAGCAGTGTTTTTTTTGGGTTTGGTGTGATGTTTTGGTGTTGTTTTTTTTTTTAAGTTAAAAGCTTAAACAAGCAAAATTAGTCCCTAAATGACCCAATTCTTCACTCTTGAAGGTCTTCTCAATCTTGTCTCTACTTCCTGAACACTTTATAAAAACTTTCTCCTTATATTGTCCCACTTTAAGTTTACTAGATTTTTCTAGAACACCATTAAGTTTACTTCAGCATCCATCACAGTTTAAAACAGTAATTACAGAATAATTACATTTACTTTTGCTAACTGTGCTGTAATTAAAGTCGTTTCACATTAGAAAAGCATAAGCTTGAGCTCCAGCCACATTTTGCACTTGATAGTGTGAGCTCCCCTTCCTAAGTAGGGAAGACAGACATGTATGCTTTTACTGATACCTTTTTTCCCCTGTTCAACATACATGCAACTATTAGCACACGTAACATGCTGAATCAGTTACAATCCAACAACATTCCCACAGGTTACTTAAGCAGTTAGTGGTCACATCTACAGAGATCTATGTAGGGAATCTTACCTTGAACGACCACTGCTGCTGGGTGGCTTTATTATAAGCCACTGCTAGAAGCTGGTTTATATACAGGGATTTCTGTACACTGACAGTAAACTTTTGTCTTTCAGATCTTCCCGAAGCTCAAGTTCAGGCTGTAGTCAGATGTCATCACTCAAAGTCATAGATCTGAGCTTGCCTATCAACACACCTGCAGAAGCAGCTGCTGTTGATTCACAGCAATCCAGCAGAGCTAGCACCTCCAATATTTGTAAACACAAAAAAAGTCTTAAGTAATCTTTTGAAAGCCATAGTAAAGGCTTCACACTAGTTAAGGCTTCTTAATTGAGTAGTCTGTAACTTACTTATCAAGCTCTACTGGCAATCTTAGTATTTATTTCTATCAGAAATGAGTGTTTTCACTTTCTTCTAAAGAATGCAATAAATTATCTAGGAGAGTGTTAAGCATGTGTTTTATTTTATATAATAAATTAACCTTTAAATTACTTTCTCATTTTGCTGTTGGAGAATGACAGATCCGCAAAACCCTTCAGAAACCATTAATTCACTTTTCTCATAATGAAAAGGAGAGTTACGTTAAAGCCATTAATTTTAGTAAACTGGCATCTCACTGCTGTCAAAACAGTTTTAGATTACATTGCAACAAGCCAGGCAAGAAAATGTATGCTTCGTTTCAAGATCAACCTTGACTATTAATCAAAGTCATCTCAGATCGTATCTTAAGTGAAATATGACAGTATATGATTAAAGTCAGTAAAACTATACTTTTTCTATTCAAAATTACAGTACCTTTTCTGCAACTGACCTGTTATCTATGGAATTACTTGGAAAACTTGCAGCTGAAGTACAATTGCTATTGTATAGTCTGCCAGACATTAGCTCCTTAGCATGTTTCTGGTTTTGGAGAACTCACTGTAAATAGAATAAAACTTTTTCCACAGCAGTGCAACCGCTGCCTTCCAGCTACTTGTAAAGCAAATACCTAACAAAAAAAAAACCCCAAACCAAAAGGTCCACACTTGAACTTACCTAGACACTGTTTTAAAACTCTCTCTTCTACTTCAGTTGTTTGTTTTTTTTACATTATTTAAAGAACGTTTTTGATGCATTTTAAGAACTTAATACATGTGCCTTCTCACAAACACTGAGGGTTCCATTCACTTAAGCAGCATAACCAGCGCACCAGTATGAAATATCCCAGCAACGTTAATAAAAATCAAGACACAAAATTAAGAAAATTTAAGAAAGTTTAATGAGCAAGTGAGCTACATCCATTGATGGCACGACTCTCATTCAGTTATCCCCCTTCTATAGCTGGAAGTTTAGAGTATCAACAGTACCCCAGGGGACGAAAAAAAACACACAAAACCCATCTGTTGTTAAAGTGCATATTTGATGTGAGTTCCACAACTAACTACAGTCTGGGGGTATCAAAGGATTTCAACCCATCGGACAGATAACAGGAACATCCCATGTTAAGAGCACAGGAAACTTCAATTTTAAGTTACTGATATTTTATGTATCATATCCTTGCATCTCTTTCCACCGTACAATCTTTACCTTAAGGACTCTTTGACATTCTGCAAGTAGGAAGAATTCTGCCTTTCCATCACTCTTCATATGCATTTCCTCAAGAAAAGTTCATTTAACTACACTCACCAGAACAGCATTTTCTTAGGTACTTTACTCTTTCTTCTGCTTACTTCCTTTTTCCCTCTGAAACTCAGCTATTTGATTAAATATGTTAACTAAGTTCTGGGGCAAGTTTCTTTTAATACCACTTTCTGTTTGTGCTGTACCATTTAAAGACGTTTCCTCGTCTGGTTCCTCTGTTTTATTAGTTTCCTCATAACTTCTTTTCCTAGTCTTATGCTCACTTTCATTTTTATGCTGACTTAACACACGCCTATCACTATCGTAACTTTTATCACCTTCCCGTAAGCAGGTGCTCGAATAGGATCTGTACTTTCCCACTAACTTGCCAGAATAGTCAGACCCTGCTGGAGACATATAATACCTGTCTTGACCTGAGCCATGTTTTTTAAACTGCTCTTTTCTCCCCTCTACATCCCTTTCTAATTTCCTAAAATAATGTGTCCTGGGTTTATCATCTGACTTACGATATGAACCTGAAGAACCCCTCCAACTGCAGAAAAATCTTTCAGTTTTACCGTATTTTTCACTTTTGCTACTACTTGGAAGAGTTCTGGAGCTACTGTAAGAATCTCTTGAATCTTCAGACCTACCTCCAAAAGTGTCTTCATCATCACCTGAAGTCCTCGAAAAAGAACAGTGTCTGTTTTTCTCTTTTACCTCTGTTTTTGGAAACACTAAGCTGTCCTGCCTTTCCAGCAGTTTTTCCACTTCAAAATTTTGGTTAAGAAAGGAAGCAGAGGTATCAGCTGGAGGCGAATACCACTCCTCTTTCCTAATCTGATCTTTATAATGGGAAGAAGCTCTAGCTGAGCATTTTTTGGAGCTGCGGGCAGACTCAGATCTATTCCGACGCTTTTTCCTACGTTTCTTGTGATCAGAGGAAGAGGAAGAAGAAGAAATTGATACATCTGATGAAGAATCACTTGATGATGATGAGGAAGAGGAGGAGGAGGAAGTTGATACTTTCCTTTTCTTCTTCAACCTAAAAAATATAATTAACCTGTGAGATAATCTTCAGTATCAAGCAAAAATTATATGTAGAAAGCAAATCTGTAGTCCCCAGAGTTTGGCTGAGATTGGACAGTAATTAAGGCATGAACGGAAACTGAGCCTGAACTGACAAGACAATTTCAAATATAATTTATCAAAAAATTAAGATTAAATCCACTGAACAGTTTGTTAAAAAAAGGCATCTTTCCTGGTTTAATATGGCATTAAACTTCACAAATACTTCACATTGCGAAGTATTTTTTAAACAACTTTTTTTCCACATATAACTCCATTAAGGGTTATATGCACTGAAGGACACTACCCACAAAAAAATTCCGGAGGAAAAGCAGCTTACCTAGATACAAGTCCTAACTAACTAACTGTTGGACAATCTGTTTGGATTATTCAGTCTTATCTGCACTTATCGCCACATAATAAGTATACTGAATATAACAAAGTTACCTTTTTTCTTCTTTTAAGAGCTTACGCAATTTTTCTGCACTTGTTTCTACTTTCTTTTCTTTCTGTCTCTCTTCTTTGGCAGCTTGTTTCTCCCTCATTTCCAAAGATTTCTTTTTTGAACCCAAGCATCATAAAAAAATTACATTAAAAGTGTTAACACGGGTATTTTTCCCCATGTCCCCAGCCCCGTTCAAATGTATAATTACACCAGGGATGTTTTACCAGGATTCCCAGATCAAGAATTAATATTGTTCAGGAGTTTGGCATTGGCCATCATGATTATCAGGTTTACATTAAGGACCATATTGCAGGTTTTATTCCATTAAAAAAAGATATTTGACCAGCCATTGCAGTGGTACCCGTGATCCAGCACACCGTGAAGCATGGAGCCCAAGAAGTACGGATAGAATACGCAATAAAAACACAGTATTAGCAACATGGAGAAGGGGGAGGGGAAGGTTTGAGGGAAAGTACCGTTATGGTAATTTACAAGTAAAACATGGCAGAACCCATTTTAAAATGCATTCAAGTTGGCCATGTTCAAATACAAACCATTTTGTAACAATTTCACAGACCAGTTTGATGCATAGTTTACGTAAGAAATCATGTTCCAAGCGTTTGTTGGTGATGAGCAGCACCAGATGTCAGACACAGCAACAACGGTCCAATTCAGAAGAAAATGCATTGGAGAAAAACACATAATCAGTATTACAGGAAAACTTACTTCAGTGCTGTTTCAGCCATTCTAGCACAACAGTGACAGTATCAGACTTACGTATTAAAATACATGTAAATGCAGAAAAGCATCTCATCAGATGAATAATTCTTAAAGACAAACTACTTAAGTCTATTAGACACCAGACTTCTGCCACCTCCAGCCCTAAAGAATATTTCTATTCATATTCAGAGTGAGCAGAAAGTCTGATTATCGTTTTCAAATCTTAGCAACTGTCTTAACAGATACAATAAGGGAAACCCTTAATTGCAGTTAAGGCTATGCAAACCAACGAACAATAGCTATCATCATGGTTTTCATCTGCCGCATCACATGACCGACCCATTATACCAAGAAACTGCTAAAGGAGAGTAAAATTTGTCTCCTACTTGCTGAGGATATTCTTCATCATTTTAACCAAGACTGACACCCCTTTCTAAAGCAGCCAAATGTGGCTAGTGCTCAAATGCCATACAACAATTTATCTATGATATACTTCAGTTTCATTAAAAAGATTGTCATATCTCCTCTTCCCCCTTCTTTCAACACAACCTGTCAGCATTATGGCTCCACCAACTGAAGAAGTGTTGATTAAGGCCATCTACCCCAGCCTATGTACTTCCTTACATGAAGAAGCACAGAACAAAACGAGCCTGTTCTCCAGTGCTCTATTTTACTCTTTGATCCTCTCTGGAAGACAAAACAAGCAAAGGAGGTAAATAAAAGAATAAAAGACAACTCAGATTAGCATAGAGACCCATCAGGGCTCACCTGGGAAACATGCTGTGNGCTAAGATACTCAAAACTGCCTGCTCGCTCACCCACCCTCCACCTCCTGCTGTTTTCCTTTAAATCACCTCTTAATTTCCCCTCTCACGAGATCTTCCCCTGAGTTAGCTTTGGCTGGTGTTACTCTGTCTCTTTATAATTACTCCAGGTGACAAGGATCTGGCCAGTACAATGGTGTGCAATGTTTATTTACATTGCCTAAGAGTTTTAAACTTTGCATGCTTGTATTCACAGAATGTTTTAACATTATTAATCATGTTTGCACGACAGAATATTCTTATCCTTGCTTTAGCTGACAGGGTTAACAGGCTTTGCTCTTTCCCTGTCTCCACTGTTTAGCGTTTCTTTACTATCATGTTCAAAATACTGGAGTCATCAAGAGGTACCTTTCTTCTGGTAGGTACAGCCATAATGCTCACTATAATAGATTTAATGCTCACTATAATAGATTTATTGTGGAGAAGGGAAGTAGAGAGTAAGACAAACCATCAACTTAAACTCTCCCTGTTGAAAAGATTTAATATGATTTTTCACTTATTCTTAATTTATTGCCATTGAGAGCACTATAAGAGGAGAAAGTAAAGAATCACCTGCATATGCTTACGGAGTTTCTTTAAGGCCTCTTCTGCTTCCTGAAAAGTTTCATCCAAACTTAAAGCTTTTTTATAGTAATTCTCAGCATTTAGTAGTTTGTCTTCCTCTTCCAATCTAAAATTCAAGTGATAATTCATATATAGTTAAGCCACAGATTTTGACAGTGCACTGCATGCATCCAAGACTCTATCATTTTAACCACCCCCGAGGTAAAGAAATAACATGGTATTTCTGACATGTTACCTCCTAATCATCATCAGTAATACTATTCTACTCCCTGCATATTCAAAAGTATAATTTTGTGTTACAGTGGTGAATTAATATTTCAGTAAGAGTAACAGAACATTTTGTTACAAACAATTTCTAATAAAAAAAAAACAAACAACAAACCTACTGAAATATAGTCAAACATTTCACAAGACTTTATGCAAGCCTGGTAACCTACCAGTGAAAGGCTATCAAGGATTAAACCTCAAATATTTTGCCAGGATTTTAAATGGGACAGAGGAGAAAGCGTAAACCAAATGCCCAAGCAGGTGTACTTCCAACAAAGATTTTTTTTTTTAAAAAAAAAGTCTTTCCTAGGAAGGAAAGATGCCATTCTGTGTCCTAACTACAATCGTATTAAAAAAATATTGCGATAAAAGTTATTAACAACCAAACAAAACCACAACTCCAACACTTACTGCCCGCCTCTTTCCACAAGTGTCTGACAGAGGTATTTTCTTGCGTTTCTGTGGGTAGGACAGTTTTCTAAAGCAATCTCAAAATCACTTATGGCTTTGTTCAGGCTTCCTTTTGTTGCATACCTAGAACAAGAGAAGAGTTCCAGAGATTTTAGTGATGTTTGTCTCTCACAAAGTAGAGAAACCAGTGAAACAAACAGACTTACAAAGCTCCACGTGCTACCAAAGCTTCAACATTTTGTGGATCAATTTCCAAAGCTTTGTTGTACTCATTCATGGCTTCCACATGGCGCCCAACCTTAAAAAAATCAACGCCAGCCTTCACACTGGAGAAAAATATTTAGAAAATATTAGGTACAGTTAGCCTATGCAGATTCTATACTGTCAAATACTCATAAATTATGGTTCCAAACAAGTGATAGGTAATAAAACATGACCTTGTTATCATGTACTTAGCACTGGCATTTCAAATTAACACAATATTGACGTAAATCGACAACAATATATTTTCTTTAATCCAAAATCTTAAGGCACTGGACAGCATTTCTGCAAACGGTGCTACTACATTACGCTCTTTCTCAATTACAGAATGAATACTTAAGCACTTTTCTGCCGAAACTATGTATGACCTACCACCATTAAACTGGAACAGGTTTAATTATATCCAAAAGCTAAAAATCACTATTAGACCAATGACATGAGATGAGGTGGGTACACAGTACACACTAAAACCAGTTCATCTCAAACTAGAATATTTTGAGTTTTTTTATTTTGTATTACCTGAACCTTTGCTCTATATTTGCCAAGATACTAACTTATCGGAAGAGAACTGATATGAGTTGAATTTCAGAACTCTTCATTACAGACTTCTTTTAAGACTTAGAATCAAAATTTAATTTAACATTAGATTAACTGCAGAAAAAGTTGCTTATAAGTTGCAAAATACTATTGTTTTAAGAAAAACACTGCTTTGTTAGCATAGATACCAGAAATTCTGAAGCTTCACTCAATTTTTTTTTTTTGAGCTGGTAGATTCAAGAGAAGTTTTTCCACAAAAAATTTACATTTTTAGGAGAACAGCCTCTCTTACTTCTGCCTCCTCCACACTGTAACACACCCAAATACACCGCGTAGCATAAAAGCAATAGCACCTACCCAGAGCTGCTGTTCCAAATGCAGCCAGGGAAATATATTTAATTTTTCAAAGACAGTAAGTGCACTTGTTGAATCTACAGTTTGAGGCTTAAATGGCACAACAAGCAGTATTAGGTCATTCAACACCCAATTATAAAATGGAAAATTGTGTATTTGGTATTGTCACAAATCTCGCGCTCATCTCATCAATGGGCCATCGTATTGTAAATATTCTAACAAGTCCTCCCTTAAACCTGACGCATATTTTGGAACTGAATCTCAAGGCTTTGTCTACCATGCAGCCACTGGGCAGTTAGGGTTACTCTCAAAAAGATCTTCCTGGTTACATCACTACACGTGCAGTGGAAAAACTGGTTCAATGTATATTTTGTTTTAAGAAATATAACCTGTAACTTAATCTAACCTAACAATAAGCTTTGACAAGAATAAGTATTGCATACCATTTCAGGGCCCAAGATGCAGACTGCTTTTTCCTCAATGCAGGGGCAAAATCTTCTTCATTAAAATTTTTCCTTTAAGGAAAAAAAGAAACAAAAATATCATGTTGGCCTTCCGAGTCTACAAAACTAAACTTACAACATGTAATGCAGTTGAAATAAGCTGAAATATCATTTATGCAATGCATTTCTGGTCTCACTCAGTCAGGAACGTTCTTTCATATTTCTGAAAACAGTTTATCCCAACCCATTATAAAAGCGATGAATTGAACTAGTCCTGCTGCAGTACACGTAACAAAAATACACCATATTCACACCTGCTTTGAGACTTATTATACAAAGGGCTCACAACATCAATCATTGCATATGTTTGAGCCTATTTTACTAAAGAGGTCAGATCTATTACTAAAATAAACATTGTGAATAAACATCTGACAGAGAACATTAAAACTTAAACATCCTGCATTTCAACCCAAAGATGTTGAAGAGATCTAAGCAATAAATTCCTAAACTATTTGGTATCAAACTTCTGTGTGATAAGGTGTCTGGCTTATTCAGAGCAACTGAATTTCAAATGTAAATTTCTTACTCTAGAGGAGTTTGCTTTTAAACATTTAAGGACACGTAAGCTGCAGTCACGCAAATCAAAATGAAAAAGGTTTAAGTATAAGTGGTCTAGGACTTCCACTCATAAGTCTATTTCAGTGGATTAGAATAATCTCCACAAAGCTATAGGATAGTAACAATATAAAAATCACTTGCATTTGAAGACTTCTCATCAAAGACGGTGGATTTGATTCACTTAGTCCTAGTTTTTCTGCTAAGTATTCAACTAACGATGGATTAGCAAATCCTGGGGAACGATGCAGAACCTCTTCAAATGTCTCTGCTGTATTAGCAACTTCCATGCTTCGCCTTAAAAAAACAAAGCACCAATGTACACAAACACAACCTCCCAGACACTACACCCAATTTTATGATAATTACATTCAGAATAAAAATGCCTATATTGGTATTTATTACTGCTCACAAGCTGTTCTCTTTTACAGGCATGTACTTTCCTACTATTTAGCAACCGTTATATCCTTTAGCATCAGCAAGCTTGTGAAACCTATTTTGGCACCCATCTAGGTATCTCCAGGACATACAAAAACATTACAAAAATTGCAGAGATAGCTGCGTCCTTCTGTCTTTTAAGCGTAATTTTAAAATTTTAAGAGTTTCATATTCCAGAGTGCCAAGGTTTTTGTTTCTTGGGGTTTTTTGTTGTTGTTTTGGGGTTTTGTGGTTGTTTTTTCTTCTTTGGTTAACACAGTCCCACAGTAACATATACCGCACTCTGCTTTTTACTTTCCTTACATTTTGGGAAAGATGCTAAAAGACCAACCACACTTGACATATCCAGAAACAAGTAAGTTAAAGAGATGAACAACAAAAACTACATTAATGATAACATTATAAATATATAAATTTATAATATTATAAATATAATTTAATTATTATCCAATTAAATCAGAAAGACCATCGACAAGTTTAAAGAATAGCCTGTCAAAGATGGTCTTCAGATGCACTGAATATACCTAGTGAGTACAACTGAATAGCATAATCTTACTTATAATGTAATGGGAAGTCATCAGAAGTAATTACGCCTAGTTTTGTACTGGAAAGATTGGGTGGAAGAGCTGAGCTGTAAAGTGACACTGCGAGCTTCTCATGGTAACGATCAACGTCCTTGACTGCAGCTACAGAAACAATAAAAGTTAAGATAAAATTACAGAAATGTCTCAAAACCAAAGCAAACAGATTCCTGACAACTTTTGCAGCTACTTACCTCGAATAAGGTCTCCGGTTTGATAGTAAGACAAAGGATCTCCATGGTTGCTTTGAGAAGGCACATCTCTCAAAGGACAAAGAGCCTACAATAGAAGAAAGTAGGAATATCATAAGCAGCCAAAAGGTGGGTTTTTTCTCCCCAAGATTATGCCAGATTAGTTTAATCTTAATGCACATTGAAGCCGTGACAGTTAAAAGCATGACTTGGTTCAAATAAAAATTTATGCATCTTTACGTGATGAACTTTTCAATTCTAAAGTAGTAAATATTGAGTACAGACCACAAAAAGAAGCATTTGCTGACTCAGCAAAGCATCATAAGCTGCCCACAAATTCAGCCACCACCCACCATCCCAAAGTTCAGTTTCACCTTTACACACAGCACTCCATGAATAAATGGAACAAGCAACTAATACACTAAAAAGTTACTATTTATCAGGAATAAAACACCGATCAAGGCTATATCTTACAGTGATTTCTAAATCTGAAATCTCCCGTATGATACCACTTCCCAGACAAATCAACACCATGAAAAAGCCAAATTCACGAATAGAAGTAATCTTGCCAATCACTATATCGCCACGTTCAATGTCTCGAAAAAAGAATTCTCTCCTGTCTTCCCTGGGAACCTCCATGAACCGTTCCAGGGGAGGCATAACAGCGTAATACTCTGCAACACATGAGAAATTCACAGTTACAAAATGACCAAGCTACAGCCTGAAAACACAAATTGCTTCTCGATAAGAAAACACATTACAATCTGATTTATTTGTGCTAGCAGGAAGTTTACACACAACCTATAAAAAGTAACAGCAGAGATTTTCATCCTGTTTTTAAAAACGCTGCTAATTTAAGCTCAGCGTCCTTACACTACCCAGCGGGCGTTACAGAGCGGCACCTTCTCAGGAGGGCCGCTGCTCACCTGACTGTGATCAGTCTCACCTTCATTTTCTTCGATCGTGTCGGAGAGAGGGCCGTTGGGCTTCCACGAGTGAGCAAAAAGGAGATCAGCCTTTTTAGCAATGAAGCGCTTTATCTCGGTGTCAACGCTCGTCTCCTCTCTCCTAGGGGAAGGAGAAGCCGGTGAGAAACGCCCCCCGGCCCCCTCACGGCCCGCTCGCTCCCCTCGACGCTCACCAGGCGGCCGGCGGGTGCGGGGCCCCGCGAGGCGGCTCCAGAGCCGCCCCCGGCGGCGGCAGCAGCCCGCGGAAGTCGGGGTTGTCGTGCTGCTCGGCACGGAGCAGCGAGAGCAGCGCGGGGCCGTGGAAGTTCAGCGCCTGACGCAGCAGCTCCCGATCCATCCCGCCGCCGCTTCTCCCGGAATCGGAAGCGGAACCGGAAACACCCTCCTCCCGCCGTGACGCCACACCACGGAGCGCGGAAGGGGCGGGACCAAGAGCGGGGCGGGAGCAGGCGGGCGCAGCGCTCCCTGGGGAGCAGGAGGACCGTGGCTTGGCTCCGGGGGATGCGGCAGCACCGCCGGCGGCGGGGCTCTCGCCCTGTTTGCGGCGCTCGTCTCCAGGCTTCCCCCTGCGAGAATAATAAAAAGATAAAAACTAAAAGGGAAAATATTACCCAGCCGACGGGCGGCTTCGTAACTTCTCGCCGGCCCGGCGGCGGCGGGCGGCCCTGCCGGCTGTCCCCGCGGCGGCCGTGTCGGGAGAGGGCGCTACGGAGGACGGCTGACCCGGGCCCGCGGCGCGGACGGGCTCCCGGTGTACCAACAGCGGGACCAAATGCGGGCTGCAAAGAGAGAAGGCAGCGAGCGCTTCTTCGGCAGCGCGTGTCCTTCTGGGGAGGCGCAGCCTCGGTACTTCCCGCGAAATACCTTTCCCCGGCCGTTAACTGGCGCGTATTTGTTTGAGAGACTCTTCAGGTCTGAGGAAACACATCGCTCGAGGGGTTCTCCATTAGTTCTGTCGGTTCTGTAATGTTGGCACGAAATGA